>JAPYZR010000079.1:0-60111 GCA_030522945.1 Trichopria nigra | reverse complement strand
TTTACGGTGCCAATGTCGCTGCCATCCAAACTGATGTGTTCTCCAAAATGTATAGGAGAAATAATTTTTTTTTTATTTTACTTATTTGTCTCATTAGAATTTTTAATTATGTCGATTTTTTTAATTCATCACGAAATCAACACTCGTGCTCTAAGGGAGCAAAGTTCACAACCAAGAACTCCAGCGCTCATGAAGAAAAGTGAGATTTCTTAAAAATAAATATATATATATAATAAAACTTATTTTTATATGGGTTCTTTTCGAGTGCGCTTTGATAGACGCGCGCTGCTCCTCGAGATCTGAAATGTAAAAATAAATTGTCTCCATTTTTCTTTTCGGCCCAACTTTATTTTGGTATTATAAAGGCTGTGTTGCGCAATAATACGCACGCAGGGGCTAATAAGATCATTCGATCTTTTTCCTGATTCCTGAAATCACATTTCCGATACCTTAAATTGATATATATATAAATATATGCTTGGGTGATGTCTGAAACCGGGATCGAATAAGCCACGAACGACTCATCGAGCAATGGCCGTGACACGCATATCGATCAAGGAGATCCGCTGTGTCGCTTCCACTACCGCCTCGCACAGCTTCTTGATCCAAAAAAACAATAGTCTGGACCAAACGAATACATTAATTTGTCATTTATGTCAATCGATCGAAATCAATCGATTTTCTTTCATATGTTGCTGAAAAGGAAATTTTGTTTGAGGCAATACAAAATATTTGTTTAAAAAAAACGCATGTCCTAATTGATAAATGCATTTATCAATCGGATGATGATTCGATGATGATTTAGACACATTGGTATCTTCCCATGACGATGAAAGTGATTTTTATTCTCTATCGTCGATCATGTGGGATCAAAATACAATACCTGTGCAAAGTGCGGCATTGAAACATCCGAAAGTTCATACCACACGCGACTGACATCGAAACAATTGTGTGAAATTCGTTAAATTTATATAATTTAACAATAATATATAATTTCATTGTATATTATTGTTCGACTCGTGACATATATTTCATAATTCCCATTCGCGCGTAAATATAGATTTCTTTTTTCAGCGTGACGCTTTCGGCGTCGTCGTATTTTCGTCTCGCGTCGAATTTACGCCAGTTTTTGAAAATGTAATGTTGTAATAGAGAAAAGCTCCGGTCGTTGCAGAGCTTTTGGAAAAGCGAACATATATTTATGTTACATAGGGAAATGAAAATGTAGACTATATGCAGTAACATATTAGAATGATAACATTGAAAATAAAAAAGGATTAAATGGAATTAAAAGTAGTCATAAACGTCTTCTTTGAAATCCCTTTAAATTTATACATTATAACTTCGATGCATTTTAATCCATTTTAATCTAAAATGAAGTCGCAAATTAATTGAAATGGATTCAGAGTAAAAAAACACGAATTCAGTTATTATACGAAGCGAACTCGTCTATACCTTAATTTACTTTAATTTATTCCAATACGTTTAAATCCAGGAAGAAAAGATTAATTATATGTTAAATTCTATGCTTTTCTATAAATTTGAATCAAGATATAATGTTTCTCAATTCAGTTAAGTGCATTTCAATCCATTTGTATAAAAAATTAACAATTATATAATTGTATGTATTTTCGGATTAATAATTAAAAAACTAATATATATATATTTATATTTATATATTATATATTATATAGGACATATATCGAAATTAATAGAATTTAATGTATAAATTTTATTCCTGGATGCAAATGCATTACATTGTAATGTATTCGTATGAATTGTTTCCTTGTAAATTAATTCGTTTTTTGACTCTGCTGAATACGTTTCAATGCATTTTCGAAAAATATAAATAAAAATATATTTGTAGTCCAGTAGTGCGGACATGTAGAATATATGCTGTAATATGATGATAACATTGAAAATGAAAACGAATTAAATCGAATTCAAAGTAGTTATAATAGTTGTCTCTCAATTTATAAATTAAATTCTGGTTTCGATGCCTTTCAATGTATAAATAATGATTCAATACTATATTATATGTATTTCAATTAATTTTAATTGAAAATGAAGTAAATCTGCAGACAAAAATGTATTGAAATGGATTCGGCAGAGTAAAAAAGAAACGAATTCAGTTATAACGAAGCGAACTCATATATATCTATACTTCAATTCATTCCAATGCATTTAAATCCCGGAAGAAAAGAATAATTGTAATTTAAATGTATATTAAATATATAAAATTAAAAATTATATAATTGTATATGTTAGGATTATTTCTGATTAATATATGAATTAAAAAAATGTAACATTATTATTTATATATATATATATATAATTTTGGATTCAGATATATTGAAAAGAATAGAATTGAATGTATACATTTGATTCTTGGATGTAAATGCATTATAATATAATATATTCGTATGAATTCGTTTTTTGTCTTTGCCGAATCTGTTTCAATTCGTTTTCGTTTGCGAAAAAATAAAAAAAAGTAAGTATATAAAAAGAAATAGATAAAAAATATTTCTAGTTCAGTAGTGGAAATGTAGAATATATGCTGTAACATATAATGATGATAACATATTGAAGATGAAAACGAATTAAATCGAATTAAAAGTAGTTATAGATATTTTTTCAAATTATAAATTAAATTCTGTTTTCGATATGCCTTTCAATCTAAAAATAATGATTCAATATAACATTATATGCAATCTCAATCCATTTTAATCTAATAAAATGAAGTCGAAAATGAATTGAAATGGATTCAGAGTAAAAGAAGACACGCATTCAATTATAACGAAGCGAACTCATACATCTCTAATTCAATTAATTCCAATACGTTTAAATCCAGGAAGAGACAAATAATTATAAAATAAATTCTATGCTTTTCTATATATTTGAATTAAGGCGTAATGTTTCTTTTAATTCAGTTAAGTGCATTTCAATCCGTTTGAGTCCAAAATTACGTAATCATATAATTGTACGTAATGATTATATTCGAACTAATGTAAATATAGGATTATAAAATTTTATATATAATGTATATAAATATATATAAATGGAACCATTGTTAGGCCTTAAATACATTTTTTTTGTTCCACTCTAACAATGGTTCCATTTGACAAAAAAATTAGCTGTGCAAAACCGACGGTCGATAGTAGGTCGATGGGAAAGGGTGTCAATATATAGACAATCGAATTGATCAATCAAATTCGATACTTGTCAACATTTTTTTCGTTTTGTATTACAACAGAGGCGGTATTTATCTATATATACTGAATATGGTATCTTTTTGGATTTTTTCGTAATGGAGTGCAGCTGGCGGCATTAAAAAATTATTTTTTTATCTCATTGATCTATAAACCTGTGAACTTGTTTCAACAAAAAAATGTAATAAAATTGGTTAAAAATTCATCTTAAAATTTAGAAAAACGGTGAAAATCTTGAAAATCAGCACTTAGAAAGCTTAATTTTTTAGACACCTTATGTAGGGAACTTTATTCGATGAAATGAAGATGAAGGAAAAATAATTTTTAATTATTTCCTTTATAAAACGGATATAAATTTTTTTTTTAAATCTGACAAAATTTTTGTATTCTTCAGATATTTTCTCATTGTTTCATATATTATTGTCCTGAAAAAAGAGTTGAGAGCTTTACAGGCTTATTTTATTATTTTATTTATTTGTTTATTTTATTTACGTTCCCTTGCTTTGAAATCTAGAGCGCCAGACTAATTTATTTTCTTCAAATCAATTCATATTAAAATTTGTTACTCCGGTGTTTTCGAGGTATAACTTCAAATTTGATGTGAAATTTTCGAAACACATAATGAGAGATCCAACAAAATTTTATTTGTTGCCTTGACATATGTAGTACTAACGATAAACAAATGATGAAGCCAAAATTAAGAATTGTGTGAAAAAAGTTTGTTGATTTGGTGTGGAGTGCGACTCATGTTAATCAATACTAATTCAGGAAAGTTGGATAAAGCAAATAGAGAATTTTCATTTAAAATATTAAAATGTCATTTCTATATATATTGAGCAATAAATTGTCGCATGCACGGAAAGAGATTTCAGGCAACAAACGCTTGAGACCGCGTCAATTGATTTCGCTCTGTATGGGTCCTGGGTCGAAGTAATAAATACAAAAATAGTGACACTGGCTAATACTACGACGATCATGAATATGTTTGAAAACAAAGTGAAAAATTATTTTACTATTATTTATAGACTGTTGTTGTTGTCGTCGATATTATTATTATTATTATTATTATTATTATTATTAATATTATTAAATCAAACTACTTTTCCTTGATCGCATTTCCCACTTTTTCATTAGAGTCTAAATTTCTTGAAGAGAAGTTTCACTCGTGAAGGGCCAACACTGAGAGTCATTATTGGAAAGAGTGAGTTTTCATTCTTTAAGAGGGATATTTCAGTTTCTTGAGTGAAATTCAGTCTTTGTTGATGTGAGATAGAGATCATAATTACACTCGACAAAAGTGAAATGTCACTCTTAAAGAATGAAATGTCATTGTTAAAGAGTGAAAATTTACTCTTTTAAAACAATGGCTCAATTTTCATTATTTAGTAAAATGTCACTGCAAGAAATGTAGAACGTTCTACTTGTGTATCGTAGAGAAATTATTCACTAACTGTACTTTTATCAGAATTATAAAAAAAAAAACTTGCGAATAATTTATATCAATACGCAATAATAATAATAATATGTATAGAATATTCTCTCTAAATATCTTGGAGTGAAATTTCACACTACAATGAGTGAAAATTGAGCCACTCTTGCAAAAGAGTTAATTTCACTCTTTCGTGCAAATTCTCCAACTCAGAGTGAAATTTCACTCCAGAAAGTGTGAACTATCACTCTAAAAAAGTGAAAATTCAATCTTTTTCAGAGTTGCTCAATTTTCACTCATTCTGAAGTGAAATTTCATTCCAAGACAATTATAGAGTTAATTCATTTCACTTTCGCGCAACATGATATAAAAGGATATCACATCCATAAGAATTAAAACCACTTGAATTTGCTCGAATCTATATCTCGAATTGTCACGGAGCGATTATACGAACGATCTGGAACAGATTCAAATTTAGGATACTGAAAAATGTAATTGGTTCACAAAGTAAATACATATATGGTTGGTGTAGTCTGAAGATATTCATTTAATCTTACGAAATTGTGCAGTAATACTTAATGAATCTTATGTTGGTGAATAGTGAAATAAATATATGAACAAACATTCAATTGGTCTTGTATCCATAATAAATTATTTCATATAATATCATTGTTTAAAATTGTTGACTGCTTATACGTAAATCTTACATGATTAACGTAAAACTATTAAGGCTTCTGAGCTGGTTTCTTCTGATGAAGGACAAATATATGTGTATAACATTGGTAAACACATATTCTTTGCTGTATATTATGGAATAGAAACTTTCTAATCATAGTACTTGCAATTTAGGAAAACATATGGAGTTTGATTCACTACATCAATTATTATACGAAGTGATAATGACAATGTGATAACATTGTAAGTAAAGGAGCGTTTAATGAAAAATTTATATATGGACAAGATTCAATTGTTCTTGTCCAACCATGAAATTCGTTAACTACTGCCGTATCCAGGCAAAAAGAACGAAATCCTATTCTGATGTTGTATTCTAATTTAAGTTATTATTATTAATGAACATTAATTGAATCGTGTTTTTTTTTTGTCATAGGTAAATATTTATATGTATATGTATAAAATTTATTAAATTATTTATTATTTTTATGTATTTATTAAATTTATTAAATTTATTTTATTTATTATATAGGTATATATGTATATGTATAATATAGGGAAGTTTATTCGATGTAATTGAAGTATAAGGCAAAATCTTGTAGTGACATTTTTTTTTCGAATTTTGGGAAACAGCGTTTTTCGTGAAATTTCTTCAAAAATAGACAATCATTTATTTTTTTTTTTTTTTTGCACATATGTGACTTTCGAAAAATCTGAAAATATGAGAGAATACTCTTTCAGAGTTTATAAAATATGCCAGATTATTTTCAAGATGGCCAAAGTTCAGGTTCCATGGCTGTACTAGTTTATTTATCATATTTGCATTATGATAGTTTTAATAATTAATGCTTTAAAAATGATTTTTTCAAATTTTCTTCTATAGACAAAACAAAATTGCAAAAAGTTGTATAATTTTCATTCAAATGGCTGTATTTTTGAAAACATTCGATATACGAAAAAATGTATGCTACATAATAGTTTCTGTTTTAAATGAAACTTGCAGTGCAATTATTTTTTTTTCGAATTTTTGGGAAAAGCGTTTTTCTTGAAATTTCAAAAATAGACGACAATCAATTTTTTTTTTTTTGCAAATATGGCACTTTCGAAAAATCGGAAATTTTGACAGAATATTCTTCCACAGTTCATAAATATGCCAGATTATTTTCAAGATGGGCATAGCTCAGGTTCTTAATCTGCACTCACTTATTTATCATATTTGTATCAATGATAGTTTTAAGTTTTCATACTAAGAATCACTTTTTCATTGATTAAATGCAAAAGGTTCAAACATGATTTTTTTCCAAATTTTCATCTAGACAAAACAAAATTTCAATAAAAATTGTATAATTTTCATCCAAATAGCTGTATCTACGAAAACGCATGCGATATAGGAAAAAAATTATTCTACATACTCTCTACATTTCATGGAGTGAAATGTCACTCTTAAAGACGAAAAATTGAGCAACTTTTCAAAAGAGTGAATTTTCGCTCGTTAAGAGAGATATTTCACACTTTTTGGAGTGAAATTTCACTCTACATTGGAGTTAGTCGAAGAATTTACACTCCAAACAGAGTGAAATGTCACTTTTAAAGAGTGAAAATTCACTCGTCCTTTGCAAGAGTAGCCCAATTATCACTCTCTGTAGAGTGAAATTTCACTCCAAGAAATTTTGAGATTAACTGTTTGTTTTTTTTGCAAATATGGCACTTTCGAAAAATCGGAAATTTTGACAGAATATTCTTCCACAGTTCATAAATATGCCAGATTATTTTCAAGATGGGCATAGTTCAGGTTCTTAAGCTGCACTCACTTATTTATCATATTTGTATCAATGATAGTTTTAAGTTTTCATACTAAGAATCAATTTTTCATTGATTAATGCAAAAGGTTCAAACATGATTTTTTCCCAAATTTTCATCTAGACAAAACAAAATTTCAATCAAAATTGTATAATTTCCATTAAAAATATTGTCTGTTTTGAGTGAATTTTGCAGTGCAATTTTTTTTGAATTTATGGGAAAAGCGTTTTTCGTGGAATTTCATCAAAAATACACGACAATCATTTTTTTTTGCAAATATGTTTTGACAGAATATTCATTCAGAGTTCACAAATATGCCAGATTATTTTCAAGATGGCGAGGTTTCAAAAGTTCAGGTTCTAAGACAATACTTATTTATCATATTTGTATATTAACGATATACTTTTTCATTCATTTCGAAAGAGAATCTAATTTCTCATAAAAAAAAAATTTCATATAGGAGATATTTTTCGTGCTCTACATACTATATATATGCATGTGTGTGTAAATATATATATATAGTCTATTAACGAAAGATATTATATAGAGTAATCCGCTTTTTCGATTTCTTTTTCCGGAGCAATGTCGTGAAATCGCGGACTGCTTATTCCACTCGACTCGCTCGTGATCTAAAGATATTTCGGAAAAGGCGCTCTTCCAGATCCGTAACACGCAAAAGATTCCTTTCTCTCTCTCTCTCCCTCTCTCTTTGTCACTCTCTCTTTGTCTCTCATTAAGTCGAGGGATCGAGGAATCACACGACGACGAGGGTAAGGGTGCGAGTGGTGGGCGCGACGTTCCTTCCCCGAGGAAGGTGGGAGAAGATCGTCGCAAGCTTCCCAACTGCCCCTGGGCCAGTTCCGACTTAACACTCGAGTCAAACGCACCGACACTGTCGCCGGTCGACACTGTTCAGAACTGAACCTTCATCTCGTGTTTACGTGAGTACTCTGATTCATCCGGGATTTTGCTACCGCCGTTAAGTTTCTCCGTTCCATCGGTTCCTACGGTGATCAGTGACATTTCCTAATTTATCGGAGAATTTTGTCGACATTCTTGCTCCGAAAAAGCGAGTTTCATTTTTGGTTTTGGTACAAGATCCTTTTTTTTTTTTGTTGGTCCAAACGATTTGCCTTGTTCGGATTGTTAGGATTATTTCAAATCTTGCGCGTTGGTGCGTCCGTAGATCAGGGTGAAGTTTCAATCGTGCAGAATATCGGTTTTCCGTTCGGGGACACACGAGAGAATGACGTAATAGATCAGCACATCGTTATTATTTCGCCAAACATCCGAAAAGATATAGTAAAAGTCTTTCAGACTTTTCGGTTTCCGTCTCCTGCCCGGTCTCGGTGTGCTTTGGTATCGCTTCTAAATATACGCGCAGCCATGATGGTAACCCTTTTGTAAAAAACGACTGTTTGTCGTGGAAAGTCCCCGGGATATCTTCGGCAGATTATCAAAAAGTACCGGAAAACATTTAACACGAGGAAAAAAAAGAACTAATTTCATTCACTGCGGCAAACGGTTATCGCACGAGGTTCGTCGCGTGTCCGCGAAAGGGGCTGAAGCTAGAGCCGACCTCTGAAGTATCGGGTTTCGGTCTGGGTAAAGTGACAAACATATCGTAAGGAATTAGACGTCGAATGCTCGTCTGTGACGAACGAACAAACAAAAGTTTCCATTCGATAATAACCGAGAAAACCGAAGACACTGTCCGTAATAATAATAATTCATATTTACGTATCACCCAGAAGTACCCTCCACTCAAAGTCCCATTCCTAGAAAAACTGGTCTCCCATTTTAGAAAATCGTTGGGAATACTTTAATAAATTATAAAAACATAATCGATGACGATTTGGACAGCGAAAAATTCCGAAATTCAACGTGTATCGACTGCAGGTTAGGATTTCCTACTAGCGCTATCTTCGGTTTTTCGGGGTTTCGTCGCGGTTTTCGCCTGCGGTTAAATTTCAAAAAATGTTGGGTAACGGATCGAAAACACGTTCTCATACTCTCGATGCGGTTACAATGTTGGCGTTTTCGAAAAAGCCCGGCGCTCAGTTCGAGCATGCCGATCCGTCAGTTGGACCGAAGGCCAATTATATCTGCTCGAGCGTTTCGTCTTTCGAGGTCGTTTTTCCCGTCTCGTTTCGAGCGGTTACAAGAGCGGAGCTATATATCCCAGTATCGTTGATCGTTCGGCACAGCCACCGGACGTTGCAGATTGAACGCTCCTCGATTTATAAGAGGTGTGTGCGCACCGTACGTGTATGTGTATAGAGCGGCTGGAATGCGCGCTGGATGCTCCGATCCTGCTTTTACGACCACTTACGACCGGGTTAGCTCGAGGAGGAGACGTCATCCTTAAACGTCACCCGCATTCCAAAAGCGATTCGCTTTCTACCGTGTCGTTCCCATTTTCGTCCCGGTTCTTTCGACGCATGTCGATATACCTGGATATACGATTCGATATCCAAGAGGATGACATGACCCTTCTTGGGATGATAACACATAACAATAACAAAGTGTTGAATGTCGTGTGTAAAAGATGAAAACCAAACAACAATAATGGAGATCGCTTCACGGTGATGTTTTAAAAAAAGAATCGTCTTTCGGTACTGATGTTGGTCCGGGACCTCCAGCTGATCGCTCAGCTGAAGTAGAATTCCTAATAAAGATCGTCGAGAGTCTGCTTGACGGCGCTTGTTAAATTAGATCGTGCTCTTTGATTGGATCATTGTCCTTCGTTCTTAAAAAAGATAGAAAATTACCGATAACATTTTGAGATTATACAATCGCTGCCATTCCCATTTTCTCATTACGTTGACCGCACGAGAATTACGCGAGGTAATTAATTGCGCTCGATCATCGGTTCGATGTCTTCCGTCGAGATCTCGCATCGTGCAAACTTTTCGCGTATATATTGCAAAATCGTTCTCGAAACGTATATACGTAAATGTGTAAGGGGACACCGGTGCAGCGGAGCTATACACGCGTAGCCCGAAATGGCCCGATGAAGGCGGCGAGAAGTTTCTCTCTTTCTTGCCCCCCCCCCCCCCTGCCCCCAATCTGTCGTCTCTGTCGGACTGTCTGTCGTGGGTTGGTTCCCTCTCACTCGCCTCGTGTTTCTGTTTCACCTTTCCTCGCCGCACCGCCACCCGGATGTAAAAATAGCAGGCTCTTAACGATTCACGCGAGAGAAGACCCGTAAAAACCGACTTTAAAATACCCGTTGCGCCATCGCCATACATCTCTGGAGAAACCGTGTGTATGTGGGAGATTTTATTCTCGTCCCTTTTCATTTCGTTCCTCCTCGCTTATTTATCGAGGGGGGATATTAATTAACGTAAATATACCGGTAAAAGGAGCTTGCGCTGGACGATCAGATAGCGCGCGAGATCCAAATACATTATATTGTATATATGTGTGTGTGTGTATACAAGAAATGTCAGTGAGTTTTGGTCCCCGAGTCGCGAATTCTTAATTTGGTAATCGTCGTTTAATCAAGGATTTTGAGTTTGAGAACGTTTCCGGGTAACTTTTCAGTTTTTCATCTGTCATTGAAGAAATGTAAATTATTTCTTCAAGAAAATATTGTGAAGTAGCTTAATATATATATACATTTAATATGTACACATGAAGAATTCATGTGAGCAGTAAAAAATTATTATAAGAAATCCACCGATAAAGGAAAAGTATTGGACGTTAGCTTCAACGTCGTACTGTCGCACAATACTGATGTTTACTTCATGGAATCAATGTTAAAAATCCAACTGATTTCAAGAAAAATGTGAAGCTACAGAAACCAATTATAGTCAATTATTAAGAACTGTATATACATCTAATCTAAAAGTATCTAATGTTAGCTTCAATACTTTAACTTCGCATAATAGTGAAGTTCGCTTCATGAGATCAAACATATATAATTCATAGAATTTCAGTAATATATCATTCAATTAAGTACATTTCTTAAGAACTGTTAAAGATCGTTAAAGGATGAAGTATCATTGATTCCATGAAGCAAACGTCAGTATTGTGCGACATTACGACGCTGAAGCTAACGTCCAATACTTTTCCTTTATCAATGGATTTCTTATACTATGTTTTTACTACTTAAATGAATTTTTCATGTGTACATGTTAAATGTATATATATATATATATATATACACATGCTACTTTTGTGTTTACTGTATGATTTTCACTTATATATATGTATATATATACATATATATAAGTGAAAATCATAGCCTTCATTAATTAGGTATAATTATCTTCAGTAGCTTCACAATTTTTCAATGATTTGGAAGCATAGAAATATTGGAATTTTTAATGTCAGAATCGTGAATTCGTGTACCACTTCATAACATATAAAATACGATTTTTTTGAATTAAAACACATTGAAGCAAACTGAAGCGAATTGAAGCAATACAATTCGTGTAAATTTCTAATAATTTTATTCGATTCATTACTACGGGTAAATGTCACGTCTGTTATTTTTAGAAAACTGACGTTAGCTTCAGCATTTTAATATTGCAAAATAGTGACGTTTTCTTCGTGAAATCGAAGATACTTCATAAGAAATGAATTCAATTGAATGATATTTATTAACGAAAGAAATTAACCCAGCAAACGTAATAAGTAACAATGGTGTAACAAATATATCATGGTTACTTCTTACATAAATGTTACATTAACGTTACATAATTGTTACGTTGTTGTTGACTGGATGCCTTTGATTTCGTGAAGCAAAATTTACTACTATGCGAAGTTTAAGTATTGAAGCTAACAGCCTATAATTTCCTTTTATTGATGGGCTTATTGTTATACTAGTTTGTTATTGGTCCAATAAATTTTTTAATATGTATACATATTAAATGTAGGTATATGTTGAAAATGTCATATATATATATATATATATTGCTTCCAATATAGCTTCAGTGTCATTTTCATGATTTTTATTTTCAAATTTTAAATAATGTTTGAACTTAATTTTATTCGATTCAAAATAAGTGCGATCGGTATTAGCAGTGAATAAATTTTCAATTGTTTGTCTAATTAAATATTTTTGTATTTTAATTAAACATCGCTCAAATCTTGTGATAGCTTCAGCTATGTTTTTTTTTTTACGATTAAGTCTTTTTTGTTTATTCAACTCTTTACATTTGAATTCGTAAACAATTAGCAATACTAAACAATAATTCGTGGACTGAGTTAATTTAGTGGAAAATTTCGAAAGTAATACTAAAATACGACTAAAATGTTACTATTTACTAGTGACATTTTACTGATGAAGTATACGTGAAATGTCCAGTGAAATTATTGTTAATTAAACGTATTACCCTATTAATCGAGAAAATTGTTATTGTAATTATTTTCTAGACTTTTAAGACATTTTCGGAATTGACAATAATCATGTCAATTGTTGATTTAATTTTTTATATTGTTCTTTTACAATTGGTAGCCATTATATAATTAGTTTTGTGAATAAATTTTTTTTTCTTAATTTTGTCGGCCATTTTATATATATAATAAATACCTACATTAATATTTGTATTTAACTATTTACAAAAATTTTTTATTTAATCAATTAATTTCGTTTTTTTTAAATAAATATCGAACGTAATAACAGTGTTCTACTTATTGGATATCGAATTTCAACCGTGGCTTCATTTCTAAAAATCGTATTAAATTTATAATTGAGGTTTTAAAAGATTTATTATTATGTATTTTATATTTAATAAATAAAATTTATAAAAATAAAAAAAAAATAATCGTGAAACACTTTGAAATAGTTTGAAAACGACCAATCCTCTCGGTCGGTCTAACTAAGTTGAAAATAGATTCGTGAATTTTTGCATCTATTTTTACTTCATATTTCCTTCGAATCGCTCGAAAAGGCCTGGTTCCGATCAGCCGTAATCAATTCTCCTTTGGGAATATTGTTTATTTTCATTCACGAAACTCAAACAGGACGAGGTGACTCCTCTGTTTTATACTTATTTGTTTATTTGTTTACATTCAAAGTCGTAACTTTTATACGGCAAGGCCTGGTTTTGCAATTGTTTCAACAATGGAAAACATCCAAGGGCAGGGTTGCCAGATCTCGGTATAATTTTGTATTTTCTCAAATGTCGATAAATAATAATGCCATTTTGTCGTTTTGAAATTAATGACATGTTCATGACAATCTGTCCAGATCCACGTGTGAGATTTCCATTACGTCCGTGAGAGGGAGTGCGACCGATAAATTATATTAATGTATACGTAGTTGGTAAATGAGAGGGAAAGAGAGGTCCGAAGCTAATTTGTACGTGGATCTAGACACAGTCTATTTATAAATGATTTCTTTTTTTTTTAATTTAAAAATAAATAAGTGAAAGTAATTTATAATATCTATTCAATTTTCTCGCTCCGATTCGAGGTTGAAAATACTTTTTTTTTTAGATTTCTCTGTATTAACCTCTTTTTGCTACAGCAGAGTAAAAATAGTATTAACTTCAATGTTTATAACTTCGTGACTAATTAGGAAATGACATTATCGACAGGATCAGGTTACAAGCGAGTTTTTTCATTTCATTCTTTTTTGGAGCTGTGTGCGCATTAGTTTATAATAAAAAATTATTTATTAAAATTATTAAAAAAATTAACAAAACAAAGGAACAAGTTTTTGTTCGTTTGTTTTGGAAAAAGAATTTTTTTTCATTAAAATAGTACAATTTTACGTTTCAAAATGATATATAAATTGTAATCATAATAACATCAAATTAAATAAACAATCTTACATTGCTCCAAATCGAATAAAATATGAATAAAATAATCGACGATTATTGTCATTGATTAAATAGACTGACAGATATATGCTTCCATTTTTAATATATAATTTATGCCATCATCTTTGTCTTTCACAAAACGTATGTCTATATATATGTACAATACAAAGAATACAACAATAGAATGATACAATGTCATTGTAATACTCTATTATATCGTATTATTGTTATTGGCATATATAGTATACAAAGCAACATTTTTCGAAAAAAGAAAAATTTATTGCTAAATTTTTTTACGCGAAATTTAATACATAATACATTTTGTTGAAAATATTTCTTTTACAATGTTGGTGTAAAAATTAGTAAATAATATATAGTTTCAACCTTCACATACGATGTAATATAAAATTATTAAAATGTAGACATTTTGAATTTCGAAAAATCGAGAAAATATTCTTTTGAACCCTTTATATATAATTTCTAAGATTTTTATACTATTTTTTGTAAAGTTACATTCTAATAGAAAACTGTTTAAAAAATTGTTAAAAAATACATTTTTCATTAAAAACATAATGCAGTTACAACGAAAAGAACAATGTTAACTATATAAATAGAAGCTTTTTTAACACTCCGGGCGCTTTTATCGATTTCGCGCCCTAGTATTAAAAAGTATCGTGTGCAAAATATCGATCTGCAAAGAGTGTGATTGTAACACTCGCTTCGCTCGTGCGAACTTGACACTCGTGAATATCGGTAATTACCCTTGATACATAAAATACTATTAAAATTGTGTACTTTTAGTCAAGATTATTCAACTATGTTGATTTAAAATTAAAAGAAAAAATTTAAGTGATCAGAAAAAAAAACAAAATTAAAGTTAAAAAAAAAATGTCTACTTGAATATTAAAAAGTTAGGAAAAAGAGTTAAGATAAAAGTTTAAGACTTACAAAAATAACTACCCAGCAAACATAAAAGTAACAGGGATGTAACGATTACGTAACATTTATGTTACAAGTAACAAAATTATGTAAATGTTACATTAATTTTTTTGTTTGCCGAATAAAAGTTAACTTTTACTGCCCAACACTGTAATAATAATAAAGTTGATGTTTTTAAAGGAAGTCTAAGAAATATATATATATATATACATTTTAAATCTTATCGAAAAACTCAAACTCGTTATAAAGAAAGCCAAAAAATAAAAATTGTTTTCAAATTGTATGTCAAACTTTATCATAATAAATGATCAATTTAATAACCGTTTTTAACCGCCATTGAAAGAAAGCAAAGTTAAGGGTGTCTACAGTAAAGCAGTTTCTGTCCTACAACCTGCAAAGTAAAAAATGGCTAATTGGATTTTATTGAAGTGTTCTATTTTTTCAAAATTTTGCCTTTGATACTGAAATTTTACACGTCACGCAGGATCCCTCAAAAAATACCAGTGAAATTTTTCTTTATTTCCAATTGTTGTCATCCAATTTTCATCTAACGTCGCTGATATTCATTTAGGATTCGCATTCATCATATAAGATTACAGTATATCAGAGTGAAAATTAAAAAAAAAAAAGTTTAAATAATTTTAAATTTACACTCTTATTTACTTTTTAGGTTAGGTCGGTAATATTCACCGGAAAAAAGTGTAGTTGGAGCAATCATTCTGTGATCGTGTCAACCTTACAAATTCTTGTATCAACCAGAAAAATTGTTGTGTCAACAGCAGTATATGGTTGTCCTAACGATACTTTTTTTTCCTGTTCTACTTTTGAGTCCCCTTAATTTTTTAATTTGTACAACTAAGAAATGTTCGTTGCTAAAACAATTGTTCAAAGCGACTCAGAGAAACTCTGAGCTCTACTATATTTATGAAGTTATTTCAATCGAAACTTTCTGGTTTTAGATTTATTATCGATAGGTCCAACCCACGCGAAATTTAAAAAAACTAGTAAAATGCGTTGTTGTAATAATGATAATATATCGGTCGCGTAACATGCAGATTTTCGCATGAGGATCACTCTTTGCGAGCCCAGACCCGTGCTGCCAAGACCTTCCGCTATAAATAACGGCACCTATCCCTCGTTACTTTTGGCGTGTCAGTGTGCCCACACACTGTTACTATACTATATACCCGATTGTTGAAAAATCCTAAAAATTTCTGCTTTTCACTTTTCAGATCTGTTTACCAGTAAAAAAAAAACAAAGCCACAGCCATGGACGCGATCAAGAAGAAGATGCAGGGAATGAAGTTGGAGAAGGACAATGCCATGGATCGTGCATTGCTCTGCGAACAGCAGGCTCGTGATGCCAATGCGCGTGCCGAAAAGGTAATTTCGTATATTGTTTCGTTTATCGAGAAAATTGGACGTTTTGGGCGCGAAAAATCCATGTTGTTCTCTCTAAATTGAAAATTGAGCTACTTTTTTAAGTGATTGAATTTTTCACTTTTGTTAGAGTGAAATTTCACTGGAAATGGAGTCCTATTCACTCATAGAAGAGTGACGTTTCACTCCAGAAATGACATTCACTTAAAAGATGGAATTAAAAAAAAAAAAATCAGTCTTTCAATTGTCAATTTTCACTCCAAGAAATTCTGAAGGTTGAATGTATGTCTATATTTTTACTCATAAAAAATCACTGAATTTTTAATTATACATTTTTACTCCAAAATTCATGGTGGAGTGTAAATTGAGTAACTCTTACGTTAAGAGTGAACATTTCGTATATGTGTAATAGTAATTTGTCATATGTGAAATTGCTTCCATTTACAATTGAGGAATTGAGATTTCAATTTTAAAATAAGGAACATTTTAAGAGAAGTGAACTCCAAGAGAGGATTGGATGTTTTTAAAATTTCTAAACATTTTCCTTTCTTCATACTTACGTTGAAACAGAATTATAAACACGAAAAATTATACAAATGCGAGAAACCACATTACAAAAAGTTTTGATGATTTTTAAGTAAAATGCTCCAAATGTCATGGAGTGAAAATTGAGCCATTTTTTAAACGAAAGGAAATTTCTCACTGTAGAAAGAGTGAAATTTATAATCACAATTATTTCGTCATTTTAATTTAACTCTTTTGGGAGTGAATAGGAGATATGTCACTCCACAAAGAGTGAAATATCGCTATCGAAAAAGCTTAAAAATTAATTCTTTAAAACGAGTTGCTCTATTTTCACACTAAGTATTTCATAGAATTTTTTTTACTCTTTACATTTTTTGGAGTAAAGATTAAGCCACTCTTTAGTAAAATAAAACGCTTTATTCATTTTGGAGTGAAATTCTTCGACTTGTACTAGAATGAGTGAAATTTCACTCTAAAAAGAGAACAAAATTAACCTACTTTTTAACGAGTGGCTCAATTTTCACTCCAACTAATTTGTAGAGTATTCTTTACTCGTTACATTTTTTTGGAGTGAAAATAAATGCATTCTCTAATTTTGGATCGATGTTTCATTCTTTCTGGAGTGAAATTCTCCGATTTGTTCTAGAAAGTCTGAAATTTCACTCTAATATAACATAGAAAAAAAAATTAACAATATTCACTCTTTTTAAAAAGTGACTCCAATTTTAACTCCGAGAAATGTGTAGTAAATATTTGTGTAAAATTTTTGAATAATATAATATTCGGAAAATAAAACTAGACATTTTTCGTTTTTTCCAACTTTTGTAATCTGAAGTAATTGTATATTAACGATTCGACTGCTTTTTCACGTTAAAAAAAAATCGACTTATAAAGTTACAACTCCACTGATAATACACAGCAATGATTATATTGGAAGTATCGAAAATTAGTTTTTCAGTCAAATATTAAATTTTAAAATTTCAAACATTTATAAAAATCAATACATGTGAAAAGAAATCGAAATTAATTCAACAAGAATGTAAAGACATTTTCTTAAAAAACCGTTGAAAATCAACTAAAAGTTTCGGCATCAAGTTGATAAAAAAATTCAAATAAATGCTAAAAAAATTGTCGATAATTACATTTTAGGCCGAGGAAGAAGCTCGTGCCCTGCAAAAGAAGATTCAGACCATTGAAAATGAATTGGACCAGACACAGGAAGCCCTCATGCAAGTCAACGCTAAGCTCGAAGAGAAAGATAAGGCCCTGCAAAACGTGAGTGAAAATTTTACTATTTTTTTTTCTCTTTTTTAACATTTTATATTATAAAAAATAATATTCGAAAAGTACTTACGCAGTTATGTATTTTTTGCAAATTCACAAAGTCTCCGAATTAATTATAATTAATTAGCAACAGTGGTATTAAGGTGGCGGATAATAAAAGTTTAATACGACAATTTTTATATAGCAGTGAGAAAAAGAAAAACAAAGAATAGTCTTGGAAAAAAAAATTTGTTTCTTTTAATTTCTTATAATTTTATACATTCTCGCATAATTTTATTAATTCTATATATTTCTTGTTGTTGTAGTTATAATTTATTATAATAACAATTAAATCATATCATTTTTTAAATTCTTCTATCGATTTTTTTTCTCATCCAATTTTTTTTTCAAACCATAAAGTATTCCTAAAGGATTCATTTTTTGGAAGCATTTATGAACTCTATATGACAAGTATATATGCGTGCATTTTAAAAACACATACATGCATGCATACATAAATACATATTTGCTATATATATAAAATAAAAAGAAATTATGTTAATAAAGGAATGAAATGATTTCTTTTAAAAATCGTTTCGATATTCACAAGTAAGTCAGATATTCGATATAAGAAAGTAAAAGTAATGGAGTTTTTCGGCGGTACATATTCAGAGACTTTTATGCCCCGAGGCATTTCTGGCAAGATGTCGATGATTCATTCTTGTATACATATATGCAGACACGTGACTAGTGAAGGAATTCAAATATTCGCTGTTCTAAACTCGTCTCATATACACAGTATCGTTGTCATCTCCAAAATTGTGCTGCATTTGTTAATTCTCCCTAGAAATAGCTCATTTTAACAGGGGATTTATTATTGCTTCCGTTAATGAACCTGTAAAAAAAAAAAAAAAAAAACGTAAACGTTAAATGCTTCAAAACCTTAGGTTGACTCAAATTTCACTAGTCAAAATAGAAATGATCAATTTCAACGTTCATTTCGATACAGAATAAATTCGTCAAGGATTTACTATGTTTAAAAAGTGTTCGTTGGCTTATTTATAATCGTTTCATTGTATATTTTTACAACGAAAAAGTTGAAAAAAGTCTGGAAATGTGTTTTTTTTTTATTTTGTCGAATCTGCATTAAAAGTACCCTCTTTTCGCCCGCTTTGAAATAAGCAATTTCTGTTACAAGAATAAAATTCTGGTACAGATTATATGTCAAAACACGAGCAAAAAAGAAATAAAACATAAACATCACGGGTGAGAATCGGCAAATTTCCGCCCTAGGCACACAATGTACAGTTTTGTGTTATGCGCATCCCTTTAAAAGGAATTATACACCGGGAATACAAATTCTTTGTAAATTTTGAAAAAAATCCTATAAAAATATTGTAGTTTAATTTAACCATAGCTATTTGAATTTTTTTCAATTTGAATTTATTCATTTTTCAAAAATTATTTTAATAGAAAGTTAATTTACAAAATAAAGCATTTAAAAAAAATAAAAACCTTTAAAAGTTCTCATTAAGTAATCAATTTTTTTTTGTTATCGCTACAAAATGAAGAAAAAATCACCAAATTTAAATTTACAAAGAATTGAGAAAATAATTAAGATTCTATTCATTTTTAATCCATGAACGTCACTTTTTGAATAGTACAATTTTCGACACAAGAAATAATGGAAAAGTAAAGATAACGTAAGAGTTTTTAACCAAAATCGAAACGAAGAAAGTAGACAAGCCGGAAATAAATCCAGCTGTATAAATATATCATTCTTTTTTTAACCTTGTTGTTGGTTTAATCTCGTTATACTGAAATATCTATCACATTTCCGTGTAAAAATAATTCAACAATACTTTTGCCCCGATCGGGTAAACGACCGTAATTCTATTAATAAGAAAAATTGAAATCACCCCTCTGCGATTTCCCACGGATGTATTTTTCACTTTACGACTCTTTTTTTTTTCTCCAACTTTTAGAAAAACTTTTTTTCTAATAGTTAATGCGTAAACAAGACGATCTCGTACATCCATCACAGATTTCAGCCAATCGCGAGTCAGACAACGTTACGTGAGTTGCGCCCTCCATCCGCATCGGTTAGAAACTATGGCTGCCACGATCAGACATAACCTCAACATTCAAATTTGTAAAATGGATACACCTTTCTTCGTAGTGCAGATTTTCTTGATTAATACAAAAATCTAATATTCGCGACAGTCAATTAAGGTGCAATTCAATGTCGCAAAATGTTTATAAACTCCAATTAGAAAATCCCTCGGAAAAAGTGTGAAATGCGTCTAAAAATTGTTGTTCCGGTAACCCGTCTTCCCAAGTACTTGTTCGAAGTCTACGTCACACAGGCAGCTAATTGGTAGATGAGTAAATAAATTGGTGTTTTTTTTTAATGATCTGCGCGCGCAGAGCGCGTTTCGCAATTTTTGGCGAAAGAATCAAATTCCTATCCGTGTCGTGCGATGTCACCCTAAAAAGAACAAATATACATTTCATTCGTCCGTTATATATCGTCCATATACTTTTATTTCGATTATAATTCATTTCAGTATATACGTTCTGGTATATCTCCAATTATTGTATGTTTTTGTTCGTGGTCATCTTTACATTTATTACATGATATCGCTAAAAGAGGCCTTAAAATTAGAAAAGATATATACCGCGGTTCGCCATAAAACCCATAAAACGGAGTCAAACGGTCATAAACTATTCAAACACAGATGAATTACAGTGGTACCATAATTCATTACGCCTGTGTGTGCACGCATACAAAGGTGTCGAACGCACCATCAATTCGACACACGTATCATAATATGTATAGGTGTGTATGTATATACACATCTATGCAAATCGTGAGTTAAGGTCCGTAAGGAAGCTGGGTCGGCTGGTACGGCTGGTACCGTAGCGCGCCGCAGAGCCGCAGTTTACAATGTGCGGCGGCACCAGCAGGCAGCAGCAACACCCAGCATCCACAAAGCTCCTCGAGAATAAAATGACGACGGAATAGAGAATCTCTGCGGCGCAGATGGAAAATCGCGGTCTGTTTCGGGTTTCGGGGTCGTTTCGACATTCAGTCCTCGTTCCGCGTTCCTCCCTGTGGAATGGGCGCCATTCAAGTCGACGCTCGAGATTCATTCCACCCGCCGCGCCGCCATCGCACCATCCCCACCACTTATGGCCGTTGCGCCATCTGTGATGATCTCGCCAAACTCAGCGGTACCGCCTCCACTGACGTAACAGCAGTGCAGTATATACACGCATACAGGGCATACAGGCGCAACACTATGTCGAGATAAGAATACATACACGGACCATCGCGCAAACACGCCGAGAAGTCAAAGCGACGTGCCAGATCCACGAGTCACGACGACGGTCACGACGTGCATGTGAACCATATGATGCATACGCGGACGTTACATGTGTTCGTTGAAACTGGAGGTAGTTAAAAGTCGGCCGATATCAGAAGAGGACGCGCGTCCCCGGAGCGGACGGTGTCAACGGTGAAGCTGTTGGTACTCTTGTAATATCGGGTATCCGCGGTGCACTCGCGAAGCTGGAGACCAGGAGAGCACTGAGGAAATGGAGACGGACAGTTGGTGTCCGTCGCGCAGAACCGGGAGCTCCGGATCTTCTGATGAGGCTTTCGTCGTGACAGCAGACAAAGCCATCGCCAGCAGCAGGTAGCGCTTGACCGGCACGACGGCTGTTGACCTGGATGAAGGACATGCAGCAAGCGCCGCCGTTAACGGCGAGACGTCGCGGACACCAACACCATCCGCGACATGCAACTCGACGACGATTCGAGACCTCCGGCAGCGGACCCGCGCAGTGTGGCCCTGTCGGAGAGGAATCTCAGGTCACCACGGCGCCGCCAGTCGCTACGACGGTATCCCCGACTCTGCCGATTACCAGGGACATAAAGCCGTCCCTGGGTGTCGTCCTAACTTCTCCACGTCGAGTTCCCAGGATACGACCGCCTGTCGTCTCTCCGTCCTCTAAGGATGAACACTCAGTAGTCCAAAATAAGCCCGCGCAGTGTGGCAAGGATGGAGAGAAAGCAAACGATTCCTCGAAGGAGGACATCGGTAGCCCCAAGTTCGAGCACGCAGTCGCGAGAGCTCGGGGTGATGGGAATTCGGACGACGAGTCAAAAATTGTCGAGGAGGATTCCGAGCTGGCCGAACTTGCCAAATTGCGTTGTCCTAGTGAAAGGACAGAAATCACAGCAGAGCGCGAGGCCAGAAAAAGAAAACGATGTGCCGACTATCCAGGTCTTGCTTTCGCCAGTATTTTCTCGAGCGATACAATGATGAAATTCAGTCTAATCCGCAACGAACTTCAAAATATTATGAGCAACCAATTGAAAAGGGTCAGTACTTACTTGACATGTGGAAGCTTATTTGACATATTAGGCAATATTTCAGTTTGTTAAAAAAAAATGTCGAATATTTTAATTGAGAATGTAATGAAAACATTGGCTCCAATTTCTATTTATACCTGTTTGTTTATTTTTTTTTCCTTTATTCAAATTAATTGCTAATGAATAAAGAAATAAAAATAAATAAGCATTAATAATTCACCATTTTAATCATTTATAAGTGGTACATTCGTGAAAGAATCTAGTCAGCAGTTGGTTAAAGTAAATTACCAAGTTTTGTGCCAGTCTTATAAAAATAATTATGTGTTTGAATTCTAAACATGACAGTTATGTGTTATTTTGAGGATTTTAAATTAATTAATTGATTGAAAAATATGATTCATACTAAATAAATAAAAAAAATATTTATATTTTATTCAGTATATATATAAAAAATAAAGTACAATTATATAATATGATAGATTTGAAATTTAGAATGAAAGTAAACATTATACATTCTCAATTGAACCAATTATCACAAATGATGACAGTCATGCATTGCAGTGATGTAATCGCTGGAAAAACAAACATCAGAGCTCATCAAAGAAAATAAATTAATTGATTGATAATAAAATAATAAAAGAAATCAATGTATACTTAAAGTTTTGTTGAATTTGGAACTTAACCTGAAAACGTCACATTTGTATTATGGTTAAGTTAGGTTAGGTGTTTATACCTGTTCGCCATTTAATACATAACAAATAATAACTTGTGTTATTTTTTTTTGTTAATAAAGCTTTTATTAAAGCAAATTGTAATAAATTTTGTATACCTCATCGAGATTTATCGACAAACATATATTTAAATGCGTTCGATATTTATATAAACGAGTAATTACAAATCGTACACATAAACAAAAAAAAACACAAAATCATTATTGTCACTACTTTTAAAATGAGTAATTTTTTTAAAACTTGGAGCATTACCTGATTTTTGAATTATTTGATATTTCTGAATAATGAGGAAATATTGAAATAACGATTAAAAAAATAAAAGTATGTAGAAATTTATTGATCTCTTAGGAAATAATATACTGCGTAATAAATGCTTATCAATTTATAGCAATTGATAGTAGTTATTGCCAATACTGTCGAAGTGATATCATATCTATGGTCAATGAGTTGGTATAATCTGCAATAACCTGATTTTAATCTTGTAACATTTCATTTTTTGTAAATTTCAAAAATCATATGTAAAATATCTATGATTTTATCAATAGGTAAACTACCCAGTTGATCATTTACGACATCGAATTTTAATAATTTAGTTTAATACTATTTTGAGTGAAATTATTCATATATATGAAATAGATTAATGTAATAATATAGTCATAATTTATAAAATTTTAAATATTCTAAACATTTTAGCCAGGACTTGATAAATGACTACATTTTTTACAAATGATGAAATTAATATTTATTTATTAATAAATTTTTTTAAACTTATTTTTAATAGAATCATAGCCATTTTATAATGTATATTTTCCTTTTATAAATGAATAAGTGCCAGATTTAGAAAACAATTATTGCAATTTGTCTGCTAATTCAGTGACATTGTTATTGTTATTTATCGCTAAGTAGATATGAAGCATAGACTGTTATAAATGTTGTTAGTGATTGCCAAGTTTTAATTTCATTGACTGATTTGAATATAGTTAAACCCTTGAGAAAATCATAGTTAATGCTCAACTAATTATGATTGATTAGAAGATTGCGATTATTCCGACAAGATTATTTGATAACAATGGACAGATACCTATATCACAGCCTACACTAGGAGTTTTTTAATTCTGTTATTGGCATAACATGTACAGTAACCGATGCGACTTCCAAGCATCAACAAAAACCACTATTGCGATGGCCTGGTTGTAAACAAAATGATCGCGTTTAATGTTCAAATCTATCGATGGTACCATTAATGGAAAATGAATATTTATACATAAAATTATTCGTTAACAATTAAATCTTAGCGTTCACTCGCATCATTGTAATAATACGCCGACAGCTGTCATCCTTGTTATGTAAACGCATAAATGTCAAATGGGGCACAACATTCGGAACTGTCAAGCTGACATTTTACTTCACTTTTTTAAGATTCTCAAAAATCCCATTCATGGATACCAAAGCGATTGGTGTTCTGATTGGACATTCTGACAATATGTATATTTGAAAATGACAGCTTCGGTACCGCATTACGCGATTTGTAAAGAATTTGCGGTAAAGCCTAAATGACGTTGAATACCGACCGAGTAAAGTGAAACAGAACAACGCCTCGTACCTGAAAACTTGAACTTTTAACTCTTTTCAAGGTCGCCGTATTTGAACTCAAGACAAAAACTTGCCGCGGTTTCACATCCGCATTTCCCGCCGTTTGTTTCTGCGCAACCTATATCGCATCGCGCGAGTACACACATTAAATACGTGTCGCTTATAATACGTATGTATTCAGATGTAGGTGCACGCGAGTCGGGAACGTTAAAAGAGATTAGAAGATAATAGTAGCGGATAACAATTCGAATGTAAAGTTGGGCGCGGTACTTCCGGGTACTTGAGGTACTTCTCTCATACGACTTTGTATATATATATACTATATGTAATTCGTACCAACTCCCGCATTCGTTAAAATTGAAAATCGCGCCTTTTTTTTTTTTAATTTGGAGTTGACTATACACTCTCTCTCTCTCTCTCTCTCTCACGCGTGATTTCAACAATTTTCGGGTGACAGGTATAACAATGCCAGGGCGACATATATAGGCAAAGAATCGCTATATACGGTGCACGGCCGCCTCATAGATATATACCATATTACAATGTATATTGTGTTGGAAGGTCGAGGGACTATACGGACTACTTTTCGCCGGTCTCTCCAGCGAGCTACACGCGCGCATGCGCATTCGCCATCTTTGAACGCGAGAGGCGACGAGCACCACCGATTCGGCGAGCTCGAAGCATATCGAGTGAACCGCGGAGCAAAAAGCAGCCAGTGGTCGTTTACATCGTGCACTCGGCTTCCGTAGATTTTCAGTCCGCTCGTCAAAATCGTGCGATTTCGTGCGGTACCCTCGTTATTACGACCACCGCTGGACTGAAACCGCGACTATCGATCGCGTTCGCCCACCGCGCTGCCCGGTGTTATTGCATATATACGCGTTTCTCGTCGTGTCTATACTCCGTGACGTCTCTTCTCGCGAGTCCCGGACTCCAGAATCAACCACACGCATATACATACATATATAGGTACCGCAACGACGCCCGATCGTCGAAACCGAGACCAAAGTCCGATTCTCCTCCCGGCTTCAGAGTTCCGTGTGTTACAAGTTGTTCGTCCTGAGAGAGAGAAAAAAAGGCGTGACAAGATGTCGACCCAAATGCAAGGTTCCCTACTGGAGGTGCTGAAAAAGAAAATGCGCCAGACAAAAGAGGAGATGGAAAAGTACAAGGACGAGTGCGAGGATTACCATAAGCGCCTGCAAGTAGAGGTGCTGCGACGAGAGGAAGTGAGTTCGTGATGTCGGCGAATCGTCGATGGCGTGGCGCGGGTGCGACGTATATATATAATGCGGTGCACCCGGTGGACGTATAATGAGAGCCAACGGTGCAAGGGGGTGGCGGTTTTTTTGGGAATCGCGGGAATTTTAAAAATGGCGAAATTTGAGAGCTCAGGATTAAATTTGTAAAAAAAGAAGTCCGAAGCGTCAGTTTCTCCCTCGCCCCTTTTTTCTTTCAGCCCTTTTCGCGATCTTTCCCGTACGCTCCCGGCGCCGCGCCGCTCAAACAGAGAGATCGATCGATCCCCGAGCGAGTATAAGAGCGGTCGTCAGGCAGAGGCCTCAGAAAATCGAGACTCCTTGACAAGGCGCCGTTCTGCTCTTCCGCTGCCGGAACGCGATGGGGAGGGGCTCTCTTCCATGTTTCCACGCATTCTTGCTTCGTTATTTACCGGAGAAGCTACGAGGTCATACCGTTTCCGACGGCCCCTTGTGTATTTCTCTTCTTTTTCTCTATCTCTCCATCTCGCTTTTTTATGTGAATTCTCTCTTACCTTTGCGCTTATCCCATCTGTCACCGTCTCTGTCTGACTTTGGAGAGAGAGAGAGGGGACACAGAGCATCCTTTTTCTCTCTCTCTCTCACGCTGTCAGAGTTAAACATTGACAGAACGATATAAATAGGTATTACATCGACGGTAGAGTTTGAGCATTGTTGGTCTTTGCGACAAATGTCCGGCATATGCCGTTGGAAAGATGAAATAATTATATTCGTCGTAATCTTTATGATTTTATCGAATCTATCGAGTAGAAAAAGTCTCGCGAAAGGTACTGTATTTAGGTAGTTTTTGTTTGCAGATATAAGGTAAACGAAATAATGAGAATGGATGATACGTCAAAGGCATATCATTCTTGCAGTACATTCGAATAATTCTTCAATGAAGTTTAGTTTGGGGAGATGGTCTAAATTGCTTTTTTAAAATGTAATTGCAAATGTCTCTGAAAATCTATTTGACAGGTAATTGAAATTTCTTTGGTGGCAAATTGACGGTCGAACTTTGTGTAAATAGAGGCATATATTTTTATTTTATGGTAGTTTTGATATTCAAAACAAAATAATGAAAGTAAACTGACAAAAAGAAGCCTATCTAAAATTCTAAAGAAATTGATAAAATGCGATAATAGAGGTGACATTTGAGAAACGTCTTGTAAAGGCAATTGAATTGATTGAAATTGTTTTTCGAGAGTTTCAGATCTATTGAGAAATAATAGAAATCAAAAAATAATTTTAAAAAAAAGTCTATGATTCTTATCTTTTTTTATTTCAATACGAGACGATAAAATGTATTTTAAGCATTTTTCAATTAATTATAGAAATCACTAAATTTATTTATCTCTTTCCGTACGTTCACATTTTTTGTACATGTGGATTTTAGAATCCTTAATGTTATGTGAGATAATGTAGTTTCATGAATTTTCAGTTTTTCAATAATGCATGTCAACATATGAAATGACACTGACTTAAGATTGTAATAAAATGAGATAAGGAAACATTCGATAATTACTTCTAATAATTATCGAATGTCTATATTAAATAAGAATATAATACATATTGATTCACAAATGTTTGAATTATAATACGATTAAAGGTAACGTTAAAGTTGTCGATTGTGCAAATTATATCATATCAGCATTTAACATTCATATTCATGAAAATTTTAAATAATGTGATATGGTCAAGTATTGAATTACAGATATTTTATATCTCAGCAATATTTTAACACGCCTTCCATTCTTATGAAAATAATTCACAGCAGCTGATTCATAAATTACTCATTGGTCATTATTGATACACAAATTATACATTTATTTTTTAGTGCTATTTTTAGGAAATACCTCATTTTGAACATTAAATATTTTTCTATACCATGTTGCTGTGTGCTATAGCTATATTCAAAAAACATATGGAATACTATAGAAATGTTATTTTTTGATTAAAAAAATGATTCAAAATATGTGTAACTTAATTTCAACGTGCACAATGAATAAATACATAATATTTAATTGAATAATGTTTCAAGTAACGGTAAAGATCGTACAGAATATAGCTTAAAACTAGATTAAAATAATGTATGGTAATTACAGTATTTATTTATGGTATAATATTTAAGGTAATTTTATACTATTCTCTGTATGAATTTTTAAATAGTTTTTATTGTATGACATTGTAAATTAGTCTGTCGATGCTTTGTCTATGTTGTAATGACAGCACGTATTTTTGATGAATTTTAGGAAAAATAAAATTTCTGTACTGTTCTATATATTTTTTGAATTAGGTTATGTGGTATTTTTCCATCAGGGTAAGCAAATCTGTACTATATCTTCACAGCTATCAATTTAGATGTTAAATTGTTCCTTGACTATCAATTTAAGTCATGACATCAAAAGTACTATTGAGTAATGACGATCAATTTTTGAAATTAATATTTGTCGTTAAATTTAAATTTTTTTACATTTTTTGTTATTATGTAAGAAAAAATTTACTTTATTGCAAACATTTTAATGAAAAATAAAAGGTATCTGAGCGAGTCAAGAAAATGCATTATTATTTAAAGCTCTAAAGTCAAAAGATACTGTTATCGTTCAGTGCACCTCAAATAAAATTAAACAATAAAAAGTGAAGTACAGATTAGTAAAATTGAAATACATTTTTATTTTAAGCTTACAATTAATTTTGATCGTAAAAGGACATAAAAATAATATAAGCAGATAATTTTTCATTAAGAAGGTCATCAAATGATAAGTATAGCTGATAACTTGATAAAAATTTTGATAAAATTTGATGTAACCTAATTTAATATTTTTAAGAGATATTGTGTTGAAATTTGTAAAATACGTAATATATTTGTAGAAAAAGTAAAATTTCAACACCTCATCTGATTTGTTTCTTTATATAAGATTAAAAAAAACAAATACATATTTAATAAAAGAGTATTACTAAATGTCTTATCGAATGATTCGTAAATAGAAATAGTAATTTCGTTTTGTAGGTTATAAATATAAACTAATTTACCAATAAATTTAATATTTGGTATTACTTTGCATAAATTTTCTCGATTATACTTGGCAAACTTTAAATTAATCTAAAAAATATTATAAACATGTTATAAAATTTCAACAGATTTTTGCAATTGTAAAATGAAGGCATGCAAACATACAAAATCACGCTTTTAAATACATTCCATGTAAATGGTTACAAACAAATTCGTGTTTATTCCATATATGGTAAATTGGTCAGTAATACTCGTGATGTCATTTTATTCATTCACGTCGCATTAAGGACAGGTGTTTGTCCGTGACTGCCAGACGTGGCCTTACACAGATTCTCAGAAAACACTAATACTAATTTATTTACTTGTATTATAAATCGAATGTTTGTAATCAAAGCGAGAAAACGTTGAATAAAATATTCTAATTGTTTACAGACTTATGTAATAATATAGATGTTAGATATGTTAAACGTGTGAATTCACGAAAGAAATTCCTCGTCGATGACGTCACGAGCGCCACTTTTGGTTTCTTAAACGTTTTCTAATCTGGCGTGGTCGCGATTTCAAGGTATCCCTTTATTAATTTGTACATCTAATTCCTGATAAATAATTGATAAATTAATATTATGCAAAATCGCGTTGGCCCTCTTTTACACTCGACATCTCGAAAATTGAAATAATTTTAAAAGTAAAGGTAAACAAAAAAATAATGTTACTAAACTTCGAAACAATGGAGTCGATAAAAAAAATATATGTATGACTGTTATTTGTTTATTTTCCCTTTCAAAATGACCAAAAACATTGCTTTCCTTATTTTAAACATTCCTTATGCACACTGAACACAAAAGCGAATAAAATAAAAAAGGTACTTTTTAAAATATTAATTATTATATTTTAAAATATAATTTTCGTTACATTATGAACGTGGCTTAAAGTTTTTACAACCGTGTTTCGAATTAGTCGAATATATACACTGAGAAAACACCTGTTGTAGCTGCACCAGGATGTTTTAAAGGTTTTATGGTACTAAACCACTTGTCATATATATGCGTTTGTGACGATAAATTTGTGTCAACGACCTGAAAATCACCCGAAACCTAATATTTCACCGTGAAAGAGTATCGTTGGACCAACAATACTATAGTTCACGTAGTTTTATGGTTGACGCCATCGATAATATGGCGATATATAATATAAAAAAATCAGGATCCATCCTGCAGAAGATTCACAAGAGGTCGAAACGTAAAAAAAAAATTTTTTTTTTTGTTCAAATAAAATGAAATTTTTTAATATTCTACCTTAGCCGTTAAAATGAAGAAGAATTAAAAAAATCATTGGTAGGGAGTATTCGAGTACTTTAATTACCAGCTTAGTACCTAGATATTATGGAGAGTACCGTAAAACTAGTTTAATCCTTCTGTCGGTCTCGCAGCGATGACTTTGGCTCAGACTTTCTTCAATGTTCATAAATGCACGCGCGTACACCGAAGAAAATGTGTTGAAAGATTGATTATCAACAGTTAATGTCGACAATTAATGTATAATCTTTACCATTAAGTTGATACGTTAATGGTTGATAAACAGTTCTGTCAGTTTGTAATAAAAAATTACGGGTATGGGTCGTAGTAATAACGATCGTGTTCGGTACAACACTTTATTATTTTGAGGTAGTTCTTCACAGAATTGAATTAAAATTGAATTATCAGAAATAAAAAAAAATATACATGAGGACCTCTGGATCTCGAACTATATGGTAGAATTTTATTTTAATTATACACGGAGACACAGGGTATCGTATACAGTTGCGTTCATTATTATTTAAGCATTAGTACAGAGAAAAACTTAATTCGGTATTGAGAAATTAATGGGATGAAATTAATAATTCGTTAACTTTTTAACAGTTAAAAGAAAATTACAGGTAGATGAACAAATTTGCAAGATATTGTAGAAAGTGCAAAAATTTACAATTTAATAACCTCTTTCGTGTGAGTTTATTCCATAAATGGATATAACTATGTGTTTCATCGTCATAGGTATAAATAATATTGATATTATGAAAACTTTGTTATTTCAATGCAAATATTATCAAAGTAGACCTTAAAATTTATAGATGTATATATAGTAATATATATATACATATAATATATAGTATAGTAAAAAAAAAAAAAAGATTGACAGGTTTTTTCATAAATGATTTTAATTAAAAATGATTAAAAATGGATTCATTTCTTCTACAACGAATACTTCTGAATTCTTGTTAATCCAAGTTTTGATGTTTTAATAATCTGTTTTTTTACTGTGAGGAATACATTCTGTACGATCTGTTTGGTTAGTTGGAACATATTCAATTAAAAATGGTGTATTTATTCATTGTCGACGTTGTAATTAAGGTTCACGTACTTTTAATCACTTTTTAATCCAAAAATAAAATTTCTATAGTGTTCTATATGTTTTTTGAATCAGGTTCTATAGTATTTTTGCCTTAAAATAGCCTTAAATTTTCCAACTAGTTTCATTCGTGTCTGCTGACATTGCGCTGCTAACTTGAGAGCCATGTACACACTGCGACATCAATCGATGTTCTAATAAATAATCTAAGTAATTAGAAGTCTCATCAAAATTATTACTATAAGAAATTTTTCACTTATGAAATAACATTCACAAAAGGGTTAAGAAATCTGTCCAGTTTTTTCTGTTACACTGCCCAATTATCCTATACCTTTAACATGAAAAAAAGTAAACTGGACAGAAATTAGCCAAAAACTCATTTTCCATTAGGGTTGTACAAAAGTATTATTGTCAAGTTGTACGCGTGAACCCTTTTCTTTGTCCTATCCTCATCCCAGAAGCCAATTAACCACTTGTAGAGGAACCCTAGACGTTCGAAACGTCTAGGGCACAGTTGGCAACAATTAACAATGTAAGGGAAAAAAGCCGACAAATTTTAAACATCTAACCAAACCTGAATTAAATGTATATACACATTTATTGTACATAGTTCGAATTACGCGTAAAACAGCACGTCCATTTTTTCCAGATAAACGAAATAGAGAGATATATTCGTTATCTGCTTCTTTCTTGGCTCTGTGACTTTAAAAAGCTTGGCCAAGCATGTAAGATAAATCACGAGAAATGAGCGGGAACCCACCAGGGCGGTGGATTATATTTCTCTTCAGACAATACAATTCTGTTATCGTTATTGCAGCAATTACACGAATAGCTGTAAGAAAAATGGATGAAAATAATTTTTGCACGTACGTCTTATAATCGGGAAATAATCGACTAACTTTACATTCGTCGCACGCAAAGCGCATTGAAACACTACTGCGTTGTGTTTGTAAATGGGGGATAACGACGATTTCAAAGGCTCAGGAAATCCGGATTGTCACTGAAAAGCGAAAGCTGATGCGATCTATGTACGTTACCTCGAAACGCGCCTATACGTTGCACGGGATATAATGAAGTAAACGGCGGATCTTACCGCTCGAAAAATCGAGGCAGGAAGGTTGCACCCATCGGACAATGTCGTTGTCATTGGCATAATCGATTGCGTGATCTCGCCGCGTTTTCAGATTAAAAACGATATTTTTGACGATTTTTCTAAAATGGCGAACAATAAAGGAAGATTTAAAAAGTCTTTAGGAGACCCACAAGGGGTCGAACAAAGCACGGAATTTTTGAACATTCCTACATGAATTGAAATCTGAATGTAAATTTTAGAAATTCAAAAATGGCCGATTCAATCACGAGCTTCGTTAGGATAATTAAAAAAACAAAAAAAAAAAAAAAAAAACTGAATAATAAAAATTTCTTTCATTTTTCCAGGCGGAATCGGAAGTCGCGGCCCTCAATCGCCGTATCCAGCTTTTGGAGGAAGACCTCGAACGATCAGAGGAACGTCTCGCAACTGCCACTGGTAAACTGGCCGAGGCGTCACAAGCAGCCGATGAAAGTGAACGGTAAGAATCTTGGATTCTAACGCGATTGTTGTTTTTTTTTTTATTATAATGATTATCATTTCCTTCCCGAAAATCTTTGTCCATTGTCCTATTTACGGGTCATCGGTCATATTCGACGGGAAAAGTGTGATACGTCGTGTTTTTCTTCTTACGAAAAAAAAAAAGAAATGACGACACAATGTTAACGTGGGTGCTCCTTTGTATATAATTGGTTCTCATTTGGGCCTCGCGTTCCATATATTCACTCTTGCCAGCGACGAGCAAAACGAGCCCGCGCATAGTACGTTACCGTAATTAGAGAGGCAGGGGCCAAGATTGATGTTAATTGTGCCGAGTTCGATATATGGCGGCCGTGCGTTGCCAATCAGAACCATCTTTTTTCCCCGTCCGATCTGATTTTCCACGTTAATTAAAGACGAATTGATGAGGATAGAGGAAAAAGGATAGGTGTTTTATTTTTGTCTTCCTTCGGAAACAATTTTTTCTTCAGACGCATGCGCTTACGATAGCCGCATACATATATAGAAAGTAGAATCTTATACAACTTGAGAAATAGTCTACTGACTCCCCCTTTTCGTTTCGAAAAACAAAAGACGCAATCAAGCAAGAGTAATAATAATTTCTACAAGTATTGTTTTCTTTGTTTGTTTTTTAATCAATTTTGTTAATGAAAAGTTTACACGGTAACGATAATTGATCGAATTCATAAAATTATAATTACAATATTCTCCATCGTTAATTACGTTTAACGAAGGAACACAACGGCATTGGTAATTGTGATTAGATGCACAATCGTTAAAGCACACTTGGACCGTGGAAGAAGGCGATGAAAAGAGAAAGAGGGGGGGGGGGGCGTTTCTTTCGCAGCACATTCAATTGTCGCATTTAACGGCGTATTGTCATTTTTACAGTCGGCTGGTCTCCAGCCCCGATTTGTTTCGCATTAATTAATGACCGATGACCACTCCTTGCCTAACAATCGTTGTTTAAAATTCCCAATCACTCCCGATCACTTCGACAAATGTCGAAGACGAGGAAAATTCCTATCAGTATGCGCGACGTCGTTTGAAATGTATCGTTTAAACTTTTGCCAGTTGAAAGTCCACGAGACATTCATTTTATAAATTTTAATTAGTTGCCGAATTATTGTCTTTCAAAGTCTGCAAATTATCGTTATTTAATATACATTTATTAAGGTCATTACTTCGTAGTAAATTTCATGAGGTCATTAAACGACCAATATACTTTTTTTTGTAATTGTAAAATTTTTTACTTGTTTACCATAACGATTTTCAACTGGGCAAAGTTACTCTTCATCCCTCCATTCCATTTCATTCATTTATATTCGATCGACGATCGCATCGTAATCATCTTGTCCAACGTTGAAAGATGCCGAGAGAGTCATTGCTTATATCCTTCGATTGGATAGTTATTATTTCTAAAATGTCTCAAGCACGAGAAAATGGAGATTTTGTTGAAGAAAAAAAAAAAAAGAAAAAAAAGAAAGTCTGAATTGCAAATGAGGACTCTTTCAACGTTGGAACAAGTTTAAAGTTTTAAACTATTGTTAGGATACGGAAGGCTCTTGAAAACCGAACGAATATGGAGGATGATCGAGTGACGTTGCTGGAGCAGCAACTCTCACAGGCCAAGTTGATTGCTGAAGAGGCGGATAAGAAATACGAAGAGGTGGGTGTACCGCGAACAAAGAGGAAATCATTTCGTCGTCCATATTTTTTTTCCCCGACGATTTACCGACCAACGATACCGATATCCTTCGTTTTGTCATGAGACGACGGTTTTTTTGTCGTTTCTCTTTTGTTCTTTGTTTTTACGGTAGCTTGGAAAGAATTTTCGTCGCGATTAATCGTCGGAACGATCGAGACGCGTTCACGGCTCGTTGGTCAGTAGATTTCGTCGAACGTTTTCAGGTATACAGGGACGCAGAGACGCAGAGCTGATCTACCCTATAGGCCAAAATAGGATAGTTGTCTGAAATTTTTTCGAAAATCTATCTGTTTCTCATGCATTAACCGGTTATATATTTTGATTCGACATGTATAAAGAGCCCGCAAGATTCTCGAGAACCGCAGCTTAGCCGATGAGGAGCGCATGGACGCACTGGAGAATCAGCTGAAAGAAGCTCGATTCCTCGCCGAGGAGGCCGACAAGAAATACGATGAGGTTCGCGCACCAGCCTCGTTGAAAAGCGCAAATAGTTGTGTCGAGAATAACGATGGTTCCTAGTCGATAGTCAAGTGCCTAACCAACGCTAACAGGCTATGTGCTCGTGTTTGTGCGGCTCCATTTGCCAAAGTGGTGCCTTTTCTTGCGCTATTCTTTCTAGTTTGTTTTTTTTTTTTAGTTTTACTTTTGTTTCGTTTCGTTTTTTTGAGAAGAGTTGAAAAAGGATGAAAAGTCGCGATCGGCTACGCGAATTAGTGTACCACTCCACCGTGCGGCTTTTGGAAAAAAGTCAATGGCACGGTCGGAGGGAACGAGCGAAGGATCTGGAAAGTGTCGGGTTTGGTTAAAAAGTGCGCCGATGTCGCTGTTGTCATTCTTCTTCAGATTCTCGACGTTATCCCGATATTTTCTTGTGGTGCGAAACGTTGCCCCCAGTTGTTGCTTTCGATATATCGATAAGAATATAGAACGGATACAGATTTTCGGTTTCTATTGTGTGTAGTGACTAAATATCGAAATTCGGTTAGATCGGCGGGTTTAATTTGTTTTTGGAAGGAGAGAGCATCAAGTCGATTCAAAATTTCGAGTGTCGCGAATGTTTAGTGACATCAGAGTCTCAGCCGCTCCTGCGGTTGCTACGACGTACCAACGACCTTTAGGAATTTGGTGACTTGCGCGCACCGTTACACTTTAGACTTTTTGCCAGAAAGAAAGGAACGTGTGAAGCTGAACGGTTAACGATTACGAGGACTGGTTGCTTTTGTTCGTTAAATTGTGTCGCGGTATATGGTGCTTTGAAAGATTTTTAATAATTTTTAAGATATTTGATTATTTTAAACGTGAAATTACGGCTTGAGGATTTGCCGATATAGTAGTAGTTAATTTTGATGCTTTCTTAGGGATGAAAATGTTGATTTTAAAGAGGCAAGTTATTGTTTTTGTTTCTTAAATCGTTTCGTAATCGCGTAAGAGTATATATACGTAATGCGGGGACAGAAGTGTTGCGAATAGTTAAGAAGAGTCTTAACGACCGTAGATTTCCAATCATGTTTATTGATTGACATTTTGACTCTTGACAAAATTCAAAATTCTTATACCATCATTTTCAACCGAGCAATCTGCCAGGTGGGTCATTTCCGTCAACGTGGAAAGCGTCAACGATTGATGTGCACTCAATATCAAGCGCAATCGCCGACTTTGGTCGAACAATTGTATCCCGTTGCTTATTTGTTTGTTTCTTTGACAAATGCCTTTAGTTACCACAGTCACAATAACCAAAACGAGCCTGGACTAATCATTCTGCAGTGGCGCGAGTGCATGCATTCATATGTTTTTAATAACGTTTTATACCTTCGCACATATACAGGACACGCCGAACCGTCGAGAGAAACATTCGAGACTTTTTGTAACAATTGGTGCAATGAATTTAACGTAAAACTTTAAAAGTTAATGTACGAAGTCAATTCGTCAAACGGAGACTGAAAACATATTGGACGGCCACCATAGTGGTTAATTTATATAATATATTATAATAGTATAATAAATTGTTGTATCGAGACATCTTTGAATTATTTTCACTTAAGAAACTATTTACGTAAAAGAAGATTTATTTTTATTAAATTAATAATCAAGTTTTGCGGGGGTGTAACATTTTGCGCCCTAGAGACCAAATGTACTACATTCGTTATTGCTTGACGTCACAATTCTTCGTGGAAGGTTCTAAACGTATCATTGCAAAAGTTCTCGGCGTTTCTCGCGAGTCGAGGAAAGACGCTGAGAGAGCCAGTGACCCTAACAGCATCTGCGCTTTCATCAATTTTTTAATGCATATCGTATATTCCTAATGTGAGCAGCGTACTCGATAAATGAATTTATCGCGTCGAATTTCAAACCGTTCGATTAACGTTAAATGTATACGGAAGAGAAGTACTTGCCTTTGGAAGCGATAAGCGTTCAAGCGATCTCTGGATATTTATCGATTACGTTGCTTGTCCGGAAATGCCCGAAGTTTTATGTTTGCAATTACATTTTTTGTCCGTGTGACGAGAAAAAAGCCGACGAAGGCGTTAATGGTGCAATTCGATTAATTATGTGATTAACGTAGGTTGCCCGTAAATTGGCCATGGTTGAAGCAGATCTCGAGCGTGCCGAAGAACGCGCGGAAGCCGGTGAATCGTAAGCATCGCACGTGCTGTGTTTTTTATTTTTTTTTTTAGTATGAGTTGTGGTGCCATTCCTTGACGTGCTACTTGTTGTCAGTTTGTAGCAGCATATGCCGGAAATCGGCGCTTAGATTTTAAGTTTTGCGTTAATTCATTTATTTTTTTGGCGTTTGCGTTTGCACGGAAAGAAAAGACACTGATGAGTGCCAGGCAAATTTTCCAAGCAGAGTCTATTCGAAGGCCAATCCAGGATAAGGACGAGAGAGAGAGAGCAGAACATAATCACGCATGCTTTTATTTTAAATCGAGCTTATAGATATTATTTATTTTTTGCAATGTTTCAATAACTGTGTGGCATTATGCATGATTAGTGTGACAATTGATCGCAGGTCGCCAGAAAGCTAGTCATGATGGAGCAGGACCTCGAACGCGCCGAAGAAAAGGCTGAACTGTCCGAATCGTAAGTTATTTTTCGCCTGGATTTTGCATTCGTTCGTGTTTTAGTTTAGTACATTTATCGCTTATTTCGTTAGATTGTTTTTTTTTTTTTTTTATATACATATTTGTGTAAGATCACGTAGAATTACACGTAATTCGTCGCCGACGATCGTTGTCCCGCAAACAGCATCTGAATACGAGAAAAATAATTGACAAGTCTTGCGCAAGTTGAATTCTTCAAATCTGGACTTGGGACAATTAATTTAAAAATAGTAGTAGGCGTAAAAAATGACGGTAGAGATTTGGATAGTAATTGGAAAAGCATTTCCCTTAAGATGGGCTTTGAAGAAGTTGATGACTTTCCATCTGACGACGAAATTACCGCGGCGTCATCGAGGAATGTAAGCGTGACGCCATCTAGAAATTGAGTAGAAGATCGCGAGCTACTTGACTGGTAGCCAGACCAGGTCTAAAGTACTTGATGGTCTTTTAGAGGAGTTGAAATTAAAAAAAGAAAAGAAAGAAAAAAAGACATCATGATTTCGAATTTTTGTTACGAGCGCGGTTCAGATGCTTTTGCGGGAATCGGCTGGGTTTAGCGTCGACACTTATCCAGTACCGCCAACCATAAAACGTGTACCTTTCTTTTCGCAGGAAAATCGTCGAGCTGGAGGAGGAATTACGCGTTGTCGGTAACAATTTGAAGTCTCTGGAGGTGTCGGAAGAAAAGGTAAGCACTTTTTCTTTATACTCCCAACCCATTTCAGACACTTTGTTTACGATATGATGGGCCCCTCTACATATTTCGAGTTTATCTTTCTTTTTTTTTTTCAAACGCAATTATTTTCTTGGAACCAATATTGCTGAACTAAGGTCGTCAAAAGACAAAAGAAACGTAAAATATGATATACAATCTTTCTGTCCGTATTGTTAACTTAAATCGTTATACAGGCCAACCAACGCGAAGAAGAGTACAAGAACCAAATTAAAACTCTGACGACTCGTCTAAAGGAGGTACAACGTCGTTAAGAGTGCCTTATTGATTTGCCTTTCTGGCTAGACTTGATTTTGTTTGTGGCTGATCGTTTACTAATTGCGATCTTAATACACGCGGATTGTCACTTTTTTTTTTTTGTTTTCGTTGCTGCTTGCATGAACATTCGTTTACGATTATCACGTAACGTCGCGTTTTTTGCGTGGTTTGACTTACCCATCCCATAAAACAAATAACTTCCTGCGATGTCGATGTGTGTACTAACCAATGTTGTTTCATGATTTTCTTTTATGCTAATCCATCAGGCCATACAGAGGGAAGAATCGCTCGTCGAACAAGTCAAGATTCTTGACAGACACTTAAAAGAGGTAATTTCATTCGTTTTTATATCGTATATAAATTCGAAGAGCGCGAAAATTGTTTTTTCAAAGGTGGTAAGATTTATGTAACCAAAAAAATCTAAAGTCTGGTCAATCTTTTTGGACCTACATGTGTGTCAACCACTTGTATGTTTCATTTTAATCCCGTCATTATGTTTTTTTTTCTCGTAACATTTTGATATGTAATAGTTGACCATTTGACAGAGCAGTAAAATCATCATTAATATCTCGGCAAACAGCTGACACATATTAATAAAAAACTAGGTACTTATTATTTGCATTATTACGAATCATAATATTTTTGTTATTATCTCTATGTTATCGGACTATTTGAAGAAACATTCAATGTGAAAATACAAAAACGTTACATTTAACCTCAATACACGTTAATTGTTATTTATCGAGGAAACTAAAAACAGCGGGGACAGCATAAATTTCAGTAAATTACAAGATATTATTTGAATGTAAAATATATTTATTTTTGAAATACTAACAGTTAAAGTTAAAAAAATCTTCGAAATGACAAATTTTAGCCGTTTGCGGCATAGTGGTAACCCAGATTACCACCTTTTTCATTGATAGTTTTGCTTTATATTTATAACGTTTATGTAATTATAAAATCAGAATCTTGTTCATATGACATAGTAATTACTGTAGAATGTAAAAAAAAAGTCAAATGTACCTATAACGAATTCGTCTTTTGTCCGCCATTTTGAATTTCTAAAATCTGATGACGGATTCGTAATCAGCGACCCCAAAACCCCTTAAGGGATATTAACTCAAAAAGTCAGGTTAAGAGAAAAATGTGTGCCGCAAAGGGTTAATCAAGTCCCCACCTTGGCTCCCTAAAATTTCACTCCTGTTGTGAGTGAGCCTCCTTAAAAGCATTTGTTATATTAAAAATTGCCAAGATATTTTGGAACCGAATTTTCTGCGTGAACAAGTTGAAAAAGTCTTTACGTAGGTATTTTCAGACAGTGTAATTATATATATAGAGAAAGACAGTTTCGTTAGAACAAAATTTATTCGATGGTAAATAGGACTGCTAAATTTTACTCTGCGATGCAGAATAGCTGAGGAGGTAAAGCGCATGCGTGTGAGCGCGTGTTAATGTTTTGTCGAGTTTGAACTGATACATTTTATTTTTCGATTGATTTTGCGATTTATAACCGAAGAAAGCTTTTCGTTTACTAATCCTGCAACATTGCATTCGTTCTCCATTCTTTGAATGACGTTAATACGTGGTTACGTAACCCGTTTCGATCAATAAAATAGTCGGGAAATGTTTTATTACTGGATTTTATTAATGGAGAGTCAAATTCAAAGAATGGCGAAGCGTTAACGCTGAAAAATTTGTTCAATAAGGCTACCAATGATGGAATTTAACTGAGATGTGTTTTCCTTAGGCGGAGGCTCGCGCAGAATTCGCCGAGAGATCTGTGCAAAAGTTACAGAAAGAAGTCGACAGGCTCGAAGGTCAGTATTGCATTAACAAGCGTAACGTAATCCGTAATCGAAGTATCGAGACCGCAATGGTAATAACTCGTACAATGCGAAGATTAATTATTTTTTGTATAATACCATTGGATCAAACGATCCCTCATATATATATATATAGTAACGCGAAGAGAGAGAAAAAAGTCAGACCGCTGGCAATAACCCCCTCGTTTTTTTTTTTATGCACTTACAAACTCTTTGAGCATAACTTTTTGCTGTTGTTGTGTTGTTGTTGTTGTTTTTGTGTTACTTTTCAAACATTTTTGTTTTGTTTTGTTTTCCTTGCGGCTGCCTTGCCAGTTATAATATCATTAACCAACGCGCTATCGCGTGCCTTGCCCCCGTTTGATTTTGCGCGTGTGGCGTTTAACCAGTGATCTTTGCAGACGACCTCGAGGACGAGAAAGAGAAAAACAGATTACTCCAGCAGGAGATGGAAACGACTCTGCATGACATCCAAAACATGTAGGCGCGATGTGTGTTGCTCTACTGGAAACCAGTTTGGCGGGCTGAAGCGGTGCAAATGCCTAACATAAAGGACCGGGAAAATGCAGTCTTTACGGGCTTAGTCTTCCATCCTTTCGAGAAACCCGTCCAACGTGCCGTTTTAACTAATTTTCTGAATTCAAACGATCCGACCAGCCAACGACACCCCTCCTCCCACGACACAGGCCCGACCGAAATCCCCCCCTACTTTCCCCTTGCCCTAGCACATCCCCTTGGCGCGCCTCGAGCGCACCAGCTTTTCATCCATTCCGTCACTTAACCCCGTACATTCAGCCCGCGCGCGAATGTCATATCCACTTAACCGCAGTACTACGACAGAGACTTCAGATTTTACGAAATTCGAGCGTTTGTCAAGACTGTTTTCGCGAGGAAGCATAAAGACACGGCCGCCTTCGTCAAACTCATCAGATAAAGTCCCTAAGTGGATAACAACCTTGCAGCACAATAAATCGCGAACATACGAGCGGGTCGAAACTGGACAATTCCTCCTTTTGTCGGTAATTGTTGTTTTTTGTTTTTGTTTTTGTTGTTTTTTTTTTTTTTTTTTTTTTTTTTAAAATTTCTTTTTCAAACTGTCCACGCACCGGGCTGTCACTCCGTCGACGTTCGAGGATCAATCGACGATCCGTGCCGCATGTACATAAGCGAAACTCTATAAGGAGAAATGATAAAAGCTGTATGTAAAATTTTTTTGTTCTCGCGTAAGAAGCAGCGCACAGGTACGAGGTGCCTCGTATATATACTTTCCTTACAAATTCAGTTCGGTGGAGATCTTATTGCCGATAATAAAGACGTTCATTGAGTTCACTGCCTGGTCCGTTGTACGAGCAACGTTTAGCTTCCAACTTTTTCAACGTATGTCGCCTCGCGCCTCAAGTATAATCGCACGGTGCAAATCAATTATAGCGAGAGTCGCGCACACCTCATTCGGGTAACGCAGTAACTTGTATTCGAAGTAATCATTCCAATCGCGCTAAGTCTATCGTTCGTAAGTTGTTATATAAGGATATTTCGGATTTTCGTAATAACCATGGATTATGGTGGAAAACAAACAAAAAAAAAAAAGAAAGGAAAGATGAAAAAAAAAACACGTTTTGACGCGGAATCACATCAAGGGACCAGACTCCGGCGGCGGTCGTCGCGCTAGTTCGCTCGATTAATCAGGTTAGTCGCGTTGGATTAGGACTGCAAGACGCGTTTGATGGACACTCTTTGACGACGCGCTCGGCGACAAGAACCCGTACGAAATTAACGTCGAGTGTAAAAGTATCATTAGATCGGACAAATTCGCGCAAGGCCGCTCAGATAAGGTGCAAAAGTCCCTAAGTCCTATCGTTATTTTTTACGGTCTACTCGAAGAATAGTACAACGCCACGTTTTGAATTATATCGTTTAAGTCTATTAATTTACTTAATAAAAACATAAACGGTTGAAATGATCGCAACGCTAATATTGTAATATTTCGTATATGTATATATATATGTACACACACACACCGCCACACACGCGCGCTCGCGCGCACGCAAACGATAAATGAAACGAGAGTTACACATACACCCACACACACACACACACATATATATACATATATTTATATATACTGCTATTATTATAAATATGTTTATAATATATATATATACATATTATATATATATTAATTTTGAAGTGTGTCTTGTTTTTGGTTTTTTTTCGACGTTTTCCTAATATCTGTTTGTGCCTCCATTACTAATCAAACCCTCGCCGAGAATTAATTTGTGCTCTTGACGTCGAGTGCCAATTAACGTCAGTTGTTTAACAAACCCGTTTCTTCTTTAACGGAAATAATCGTGCGAATTGGATTCGTTGAACGATTCAGGTAAGTATCGCATTTTTTGGTAATATTTGAAGAGTTGGGCTTATGTTGATGCTTGACGCAAAAGAGAAACGGCGTTGTAAAAAAGGAAAGATTTCAGAAGTTGTCCGAAACATTATTGTTTGGCAAAATTAGAAATTACATTCTTAATGAGGGAATATTTATTCGATTCGAACAAACGAAATCTTGATTTGAGTAAGTGAACGGAAAGTGGACGGCCATTTGCTTGTCCTATCGTCCAATTAGAGAAGAAAGTAAAAATCATGTAAATCGTTTATTTATTATTATGGATACGTCACTGGGAGTCAATTCTCGAAATCGATGATAAATATTAACCAATGATGCGATTGGTGTGCAAATTTCATAGGTGATAAAAATTATCGACTGCCAGAATCCAGTCGATATGGCTCAAATTTCGTAACCAATGAAAACAAACAATGCAAGGTTAGGTTACATTTATGTGCGGTGGATGCAAAGAATGTTGGTTCGTGATTGGCTAATATTTATCACGAGTATTGACCCCCTTTCATGCCTTTTGTTTTAATGGAACTATTATCCAACGCCCTCTGCTGGATAGATTGACATATTTCCCGTAGTTGATTAAAGAAAGGACGTAACATAAACTAGAATCAAATAATGTCTAATTCAGGCAGGAAATTGAAAATTAATTGCAAATTACTTTACAATAAAACGGATAAGTCTTGAAATCCTACTTCAACTCTACAAGTGTACAAATTGGAATAGAAATGTCGATATTTTTTTTCCAAATCAAATTTGTTAGAATTTTTCGTGGTCGCTCTTTTAGATTTTCTACTTTGGAAAGTCTCAAAATAAGGGGACCCTCCGCCATATTGGATTTGTTCGCTACAAAAAAAAAAAATGGGAATGTCATGAACAATCTTGATCAGTAGACTTGGTCAGTAATGGTGGGATGTCTAAGTGGATTGATTATCTTCGTAAAACGTAAAAAAATTTTTGTTATGTATCGATATATGGGCCGCCATTTTGGATCCGCCATATTGTAAAAAAAACGGGTTTATCACCACGACTCTTTAGTGTAATTGTCGGGTCCATCGGTTATCTGATGAATTAGATGTCAGAAAAAATGTGTTAAAATGACGGTTACAAAAAAAAATCATTAACAAGTACTGATCAACCTAATTTTGAGACTTTCTAAATTAGAAAATCGAAAAGAGCAACTCGGAAAACTTGGTTTGATCAAAAATATCGACATTTGTATAATTTGTACACTTATAACGATGAAATGGAATTGGAGTTTTAGTTAAACAATCAGTAAAGAAAGTAAGAAAAGGATGTACAACCGGACAGATGTATCACATTCGAGAAAAATATTAAAACTTTTTATATAATTTTTTTATAATAGTATATTTTTGTAAAAACTTATTTTTATATTTTTGTAAGAATAACAATTTTGAGGTTAAACATGAATATGACCATAGATATAGAAAAGTCTTGTATAGGATTCTGCCTCTGTCAGTAGAAAGAGATACAGGAAGTTATAAAATCAGTAGAAATAGTTGAGTGATTAACAAAGGAAGTCTTTATTCGAAATCAATCCTTATTACTTTAATTTAATTAATTTAACTGTTGATTTATTTATAAACAAACTGGAAGACTGTCCTTTACAACATAGTACAAGGTTAATAAGATCCACAAGCAAATCGAAACTACTTATATAAACGATAAAATAATATCAATTGCAAATATCTTTGACATTTGTCGAAGATATTAAATTAAATTAAATTAAAGATATAGCTGTAAACTTCTTAAACTAGAATGTAATTTATACAAAAACTTAATTTTCAATGTTTTTTTATACATTAAAAATCATGAGATTATAATGTCGATGAAACAAGTTGCTTAAGATGTAAAATAATTTACCGACTAGTGATAAAAACAATATCGATGAAATATTTATAAATTTCTGCATATGTAATCGAAATATCCTGATTTTGATAAAATGTCTCCGACGATAGGAAAGTTTAGTATTTAAAAAAAATGTCGGTAAAGCAGGTACCTATGAAATTACATTTTTTTTCTTTAATTTTGTATGACAAATTTTTACATAATTTTTTTTTTTAATAATTTTAAAAGTACTTGATTTTCAATTAAATTTTTGGACATTTTTTTGGGAAATTTGATATACCAAATCAATAAAAGAAAAACAGTATATAAATTCGCGAATATGAAAGGAAGCGAAACGACCGAGTCAGATTGTGAATCGGAAAATATTTATCGATTTCGATGTTTCCGACATGTCAATTCGAAAATGGACCACATCATGATCAATGACGTGACGTATTGCGCATGCTTGCAGATGAGATGGTCGCCGAGAAGGAGAAGTACAAGGAAATCGGCGACGGCTTGGACAATGCCTTCTTTGAGCTCTACGGCGTCTAACGTATCTTGCTATAACATTAACGCTTCGACAAATATTTCATACATTTAGCTTAAACCTAACAGCGTAACAGTAAGTCGATTGACGTATCGCTTTTCTTCCCGCTTTTCTCACCGCTTATATCTCGCCTCGATTACTGTAAGATTAAGACTACCTCGACGTTGGTCAATTTTCATTTTCCTTTGTCTTTTTTTTTTTTTTTTTAAATTTTTTTTTATCTTACGTTCCGTTTGGAAACTGTCAAGTATTTTTGTTGTATTTTTTTTTACGTATTGAATACGGGAACAAAATTTCGTGGATTTTCACTCCTGCGGGATACACGAATTGTACGTAATAGAATCGAAACGACGAATGGATCCATTTCAGACGAGCTTGTCCACGAGAAGGAGAAATACAAATACATCTGCGACGACCTGGATCTCACCTTCACGGAATTGGTCGGTTAACTTCAGATTCAGATTCAGACGGCGAGGCTGCGGCTGAAGCTGGTGCTTTTGTAAAGTCACTCGGGTCCGACTTTTTTGGGCAACCACGATCACCGATTACGAATCACTTGTCGCGAATCGCTGGAATGCGGTGCTCCCCTAATTTCGACCACTTCATTATTACTTGTAATATTATTGTAATTAAAATTAATGTATTCTAAATCAAGCGTTCTGTACACTCCATGAAAATTCCTGTCCCTTCGATCCTTCCAAGTCTGGAAATTTTTTTAATATAGTATTATATGACTCGCAGAAGAAAGATTCATTTGATTCCAGATAAAATCGTTTATTCGGTCTCATTTGGCTGCTTACCTAAAAATAGTTTGATGGAAGGTTTAGTTGAACCAAAAGGTTTGAATCAAATAAATTTGTTCGTTTCGTATAACATACGATTGAAAGGTATTTTTTTAATGTGATCGATATATTTGGTTAGTTCAACCAAATTGGCAAGTAAGAATATATTATTAGCAGAGCAGTTCACTTATCATTCAGAGGGCGCCACTTGTGATTCGTGCGCACGCAAGGAAAGTACACCGCATGGAGAGATCAACGATTGACAGGGGCATTCGCGAGTTTCTCATCGCCTATTTGGAATTGATTATTAAATATATATAAAACCATTTTAACAGAAGCTTTTTTAAAAACGGTTGCCTTTTCCAAAATTTCTGTTCATGTTTCATAAAATTCGGAAGCGGCTCCAGCCGTCACAGAAGATTCAGAGAGAAATTTTTAACGGTCTTCTAACGAAATGTCATTTCAGCAAAATAAATTATTTCTTTATAACAACCAAACATTTAATTGACCCTATGACAATGCATTTAATTGGTTGATTTAACCAAATTTTCGATTCAAGAAGATTCGAAAGTGATTTTTATATCCACCATAGTTCATTTAAGTGCATTCATAATTTCATTAAATTCAAGAAATAATGAAACAACATAAGAAGAGAGTCTGAGAAAGATATATTCAATTTCTTGTCGTGTGTCAATCTTTTTCTATTCCGAGTGCTTTTAAATTTGTTAAACCTTTTGAGTTTTGAATTTCTTTGAATCCTGTATAAGTTTGGATAAACGTTTCGTCATCACTGTGAAGGTTCAGTAACGTTTCTGAAACCGTAAATGTCCTATCTCAGAAACGTTTCAAATGTAACTTTTAAATCGAAAACCAGCCTTATGATCTTACAAGTAAAGAAAAAAAGGAGAATTGTATCTTATTAAAAATTTGATTTACTTAAATTGTTTCTTTTATTTAAAAGAATAAAAAAGCGGGTTTTAAAATTGAAATTTATGTTTGAAATGTTTCAGAGGCAGGACATTTACGTTTTCGGTTAACTTTAAATGTTATATTACCCTTACTTTCAACAAATATTCAAAATTATATTCAATGTTATTTTCTCGGATCACATTTTTAACTTTATTTCTTGAGTGTCAAGAAATTAGATTCAGAAGAATTAAAAGAATTCAAGCTTTGAATTCTTCTTAAATTCCGTTTTAACTGGATTGCTAAATACTTAATAAGATAAATAAAAAATGATCTATTTCGTAAACGAGAGAGATACAAATTTTCAATATACTGTTAAGAAAAATGTAACTTCCCGCACGCGTAAAGAAATACAATATTATTAAATTGTTTTACATTTTTGAAATAGACTTTTGAAACTATGTTTTCTGAAAAATAAAATTTTATTACACAAACTCAAAATAAGTGATGCATAAAATTAGATTTAAAGATCTTTAATTCGAAGTAACTGCGATGAATTCAAAAGTAGTCAAATTTGTTTGCCCGAATCATTTTCAATTACTTGTCATCTTTACTTGGAAACTCATTTATTTATCGAGAATTAAGGAATTGGCTTCAGACGAATTAAAAGAATTGATCACATTTATCGGAAAATCGGAATTTCGAATAAAGAAATGCTGAGTTTATGTCCATTTATTACTGTAAGATTGGAGATTCGTGAATATTGACAATCTACTCAAAGAATTTGCACGACTTATGAAGGTATACGATACAAGGTAAATAAGCACGATACACAGTTTTCATTAATAATGAAATATTGTGTTATACACTGAAAATAGGAGTTCTTTTGAAATGTGAAAATTCGCAGGTAGGGTAATCGAACCATATATTTTTCTTATATTATGTCATATAGAGGTTTTTGGAGTCGCTAATTACGAATCCAACGTTCGATTTTCAAAATGGCGACCACTTACGTGTGAATCTGTAATGACAGTGATGGAAATTTATATTCGTAGATTTTCAAAATTCAAAATGTCGAAACCAAAACCAGTGGGCTGTAAACGAACAATGATTCATGTTTTAAAATATGGATTTGAATGATTCGGATTGATTCAGATAATCAGATTTAGTGCCAACGGACACTTCTTAAAATTATTCTTAATCGTTTTTAGATATGCTCTTTCACTATTGAATTTCAAATTGCGAGAAATTTTCCGTAAGAACATCGTCAATAATGTATGTTTCCGACAAAAATTTGCTTTTTTGTTATATTTGTTTATTTGTACAATCTAAACAATAAACAATTATGTCTTCTTAATAATTTTTATGTTTTATTATCACCAAAAAAATTTAAATATTCCAAATTATTCAGTGCGACATTTTCATTTTTAATTATATTAATAAAAAGTAGAAGATCTGTATACCCTTAATAAAATTGTTCATATTCTTGTATGCATAAATACATATATACACACACTAACATACACATGTATGGATGTATATATCAGACATAACAATAAAAAAATATAGGAAATAACATGAATTTTGATTTGTTTACATAGATTATTGGAATTTATTGAAAATAATATGTTATAAAGTAATTGTACAGAACGTATCTCGTTTTATTTTTATTTATTTGATTAATAAATACTATACTAGAAGTAAATTATTACGTCGAATATAGAATAAAATTAAAATATTTCTTTATTTATTATAAACGGGAATGAAATTCTTTCAATTGCACAAATAAACAAATATAGAAATTACAATAGAATATTAAACATATATTAGAAATGAAATTAAGATTATTTCAAAACAATTAAATTGTAATTAAAAAACAATGCTTAATATCATGAGCGAAGGTATAGAATAATTCATTATACCTCCCAGTAATCTGAAAAGGATTCAAATGCATAAATTTTAATTAATTTCCTTTTCGAATCAAAAAATTCAATCAACTTACGGTAGGGTTGAAGTAAAAAATCCAAATATAAGTTAAATGCACCGGAATCCAAAAATACGATTTCACGCTTAACAATTCCAATGCACGCGAATTCAAGAATAATGTCGTTTACCAATAATAAAATTATGAATGCACTTAAATGAACTATGGTGAATATTAAAAATCATTTTTTCATGAATCCAAAAAAAAAGAATGAGTCCGTAAAGAAGTGAAATTTTGAATGCATTTTTTTTTAATCTTCAAAAATAGTATATCCGAAAATCCATTTTTCTACATTTGAATGCAAAGTGCAATAAAATGTGTTCCATTTGAATTTAAATTCATTCAAAAAATAGTGAATCCTAAAATATGTTGTACTTTATAAATCTGTGAAAGTGAACTTACTGAAATCGGGTAAAAATGCATTCATATAATTGTAGTAATTAATTTATTTATTTGTAAAGGCGTTCACGCCTGTTTATGTATGTATGTATAAATAAATAAATAATTTCAATCCATTTATATTCCATTTTGCTTTCATTTTTGCATGTAAATGGATTCACGTTCTACATTTTAATGCGATAAATGAATCCACTTGAATCAAAATTCGAGTGGAAAAAGAGCGAACTTAAATGCATTCAAACGGATTGAACATTTTATTCCAATTCAGATTGCTGGGCTTCTGTCACTTATTATTTCGCGGATGTAAACAAATTCGATACTTTCGAATATTTGGAGTAAACGTTATTAGTAATATTGTTATAAATAAAACTGCAGTGATAAATTTTTTTTATTATTTGAATCAAACGTTTCTCGAATTTTCCCTAAATCTTGTGAACAATGATTGTGTTGCGAACAATGCTTTTATTGCCGACAATAGCGCCGTTAGTGTCGAAGTAACAGTGGCGACAATCTGAACTAAATATTTCTCATTTTTGAATTGAAATGTTTTTAAAATAATTAAGAAGTATTATCTACTTTATACATTTTCAAATTTTATTATTTATGGATTTTCATTCGATGTGCGCGTATTTCTATATTTTTTATTCAGAAAATTGCAATTGAAATGCATTCATGATTTAGGTAAATTATTTTTATGAGAAGTGGATGAAATAGGAATTGAAAAATGACAAAACAATGCAGTTTTATTAATTCTAATTCAGTTTCGATTGTTAACCTTCAGGAACAAAACTTGTCTCGAAAAATTCACTTGCAAGATAGTTTAAAGAAAAGAATAAATCAAGATTGTCTAGTGGAATTGTTCTTCGAGGAAATATTGACGTTACAAAGGAATAAATCATTATTAATTTATTGTACAAATTGGGATTGGATAATGCTTGAAGTTGAAAATTAAGTTAACAAGAGAAGATATTAATTGGTTTTATTTTCTTTTGTGTCTTATCGTTTTCTTAACTTTTAATAAACTATATTATTTGAAAGTATGTATTATATGAACGCGAAGATTAAAAAATGAATTTAAAATGAGTTAAATTACAAGAAAAGATAATTAAATTATTCTTATTTTTCATCATACTTTTTCATCATTTTCAAGTGCAAGTTTTAACTCGATTATATTCATGATAATAGATGAAAAAGTTCAAATTATCCGTAACTTTTAACTGGATAACTTTAAGTTGAAAAAATAAAGTGATATTTAATAGGGGTGAATAAAAATAAAATGATATTTAGAAATTGAATGAGAAATATTAGAAATAAAGAACAATAAAATTTAGAGAACATTCCTTTTTTTTACTTCCAAAATGTCTCGTTGAATTTTCAACCGATTTCACTGTGTTGAAAAAGAAACTTTTCACTCATTTTAAATTTGCACTTTTTTACTTTCTAGGATACGTCACTAATCCCTTAAGGGGGTTCAAAAGTAGAGCAGTTATACCGACAGAGTTTTGAACGAAAAAAGTATAAATAAAACTTGATTGAAACTTTTTTCCAAAATTTGTACTATGTAAAGGTGATCCCAGTAATCGAAAATGCGTTGAAAGATCAAAAAACGAAAGAAAATGGATTCAAGTGGATTTAAGTTGATTCATTTTTTATCCATTTTAATCCACTGAAATACGTTTTAATTCGTTTTTGACCTTTCATTTCATTTTCAATACTGGGATTCGAACCATACTTACAGAGGGTCCAAATGTTAAACAAAAAATGTTGTAGTAATTGTTTTATTTATACTTGTCTTGTTTTCGATAATTAACTGAACTGTTATTCGCAGTCAATGTTATATTTAAATAATTGTGAACTTAACTAATTGACTTTTTTGTTGATTAACTTATTAAAGTCAAACTTAGTAAAAGAAAAAAATTAACTTATCCTAAACAATGGTTTGAATTGATGAAAGAGTGGAAACAATTTCAATTAGTCTAAAGTTTAACACCTGCACATATACTTAACAAATTGCATACTAATAAAATTGGAACGACGATAAATGTATAAATTTACGTTACAATCTGTGATTTCATTTTAACATAACTAACATGAACTAACATCAGATAACAGCATGTTCCTCCTCTGATTTACTTGTAGATGATCTGTCGCACGAGCTTGATAAGTTCAAAACCATCACTGAGGAGATGGGGCAAACCTACTCCAATCTTGTGGGCTACTAGTGTAAACGATATATCAATAGTAATTGAAGAAGACATCATACTGATTTACACCAGTATCAGGATGCCAGCAGTGCGATTTTCGACTACAAGCCCGAACTTGGCAGAGAGCAAGAATATCTATATATATATTAATCAAATATATATTCATGGAAAATCCAATTTGCCAAATTAGTGTCCGTCTTTTTGTCCACGAAGCACCAATAATACCAATGTCCATTATGGGTGTAAAACCATCCAGGAAAGTTGATAAACTTTATACCTGCTTTGATCTTCTACGTCTTCTGTATACGACAATTGTTTTGTTTTACATATTTTACTTTTTAACGGTTGGAATTTTTACGTATTATGTATATGTTCTAAAAGTATCTTGCGAATTGAGTATAGATGGTGATTGAATTATTGTAAAAACGAAAGTAAAGTTTAATTATACATATTGTATACTAATTTATTCGTAGCGATTACAGCGACGCTGGTGGTCAACTTCTAAATTTCTCAAACGCCTTTATGGTAGATTCATAAATTCATAAAATTGCAAAGAAAAAATTACATTTGGTAAATTAAGGTAGAATTGAACATTTTCTACAATTGACGCAAACTACAATCTCTGTGGGGTACGCTGACTGAATCGATTGAGCATTTTCCCGGTTTTTTTTGTCTTTTTTATTAGTCTTATTTTTCTGTACCCTTTATCATTTATTTTCTATTCTAATTATTTTAATCCTCTTGTAAGTTTATTTTAACCGTTGTTTATATATTATTACTATTTTTCTATTTCTACCATTTTTCTATTTTTTCATTTTTGTTTTAGTTTTACTATTTTCTACCCGTTTTTACCTGTTATTACTATTGTTTTTACCTGTTTTTACTATTTTGTACCGTTTTGTACCATTTTTACCATTTCACTGATAAATGACTACATAATGGTACAAAATTGTACAATTTTGACTAATACAATTATGTTAATAAAAATTATACAGAAATAACTATATTAAAATTAAAATTAAAACTATAATAAAATAAAAGATTGAAAAACAATAAATATTTAATTCCCGTTTATTAATTTGTCGAATGACAAATTCTGGAGCAATTGTAAATGATTAATCTCATTTAATCCGAACCTGTAAAAAAATTAATTTATATTACGTTAAATGATAATATAAATTCCGTTCATAAGATTCGTTGTAGTCTGTCCCAGTAAACGAAAAACGATTGAATGTTCAAATTTTGGATTAAGAAAGATTCGGAATGATTCAAACGGATAAATACATACCGATGAATACTTCCCAATCCTTTTTAATTCAAAATTAGATTTCTCAATTCTTTTTTGTTTATTGGGTATTTACACTTGGATTTCGCGAGATTAGATCGGATTGAATATTTCATAATTATAAAATGTATTTGTTTCAATTCGTGTGAATTTCACGTTATTGTAGTATTTTTAGGAAATGTAAGGAGATTGAAACATCAAATTCCGAAATATTCCACATTTATCGTGTGATTGAAATTTAATTTGATTCAATTAAATATAATTCAATTCAATTCGTGAATTTTGATGGGAAAAATAGAGATTGAATTGTAATAGATATATATTTAAAAATAACTGTATATAACTGTATAACTATATACATTCATTGTTTAATTGTATGTAAAAATACATACGTTTTTTAATTCTGCTGAATTCTATTCAAAAACTTTATTAAAATGGATTTAAAATCGTATTCCTCTTAATACAGGAACATTTCGTTTGCGTCAATTGAAGAAAATGTCAGGGTATTTCAAAAATTAGTTTCTTCAATTTTCTATAGCTAAACATTGTATCTTCTTATATATATATAACATTAAAGTGTAAAAGCAATTATACGTATGTGACAATGAATTTATCTCATTTCATCACTACTAAGTATTTTTTTCTTTACTTTACAGTTATTTCTATATTTGAAATCGAACGAAATTAAAATTAATAAATTTTTAAAACTTGTTAATATATATAAATAATAAACAATAAGAATAATCGCATAATTAGTAACACTGTAATATGATTGGTAGATTCAAATGAATTGGTGAATTCGTCGTTATTATACGAATGCACGCTTTATATAAACAGACTCGTACTTTTATAACGTCATTTGAAGGTATAATTGCTACACAGATACTCAATTATATAATGTAATGGGCAATTTTACTGTAAAATCAAGTCCTGGACGCCATTTTGTAATTAATAAACTCGACTGACAAAAAATATATAAATTTATACGTTGTTTTGCGTTATGCACCTCCAGTAATTTATGATACTTTTAATTATTTGTAGTTTCCTGTTAAGAATTTTTTCATAACGTCCTTGCATATAAAGGACATTTCGGATATCTAATTACAAATTAAGTGTTTAGAAGAAGAAATTCAAAGCGGTTTCAATTTTTGAAAATGTTATTTTTAATTTTACTACTTAATTATACGTTTTTAATTTAACAAATTAAATTCGACAAGTATACTTTTCATTATCTACGAAAATGATTTATTAAAATTTTTAATTATCTAATCGCCATTTTGAATTTCGTATTTCTGAATATGGATGCAGAATCTGCGATAAAAAAGACACGGTGGTTCTCACACGTAAATTGCACCAAATTTTAAGTCTATCGATAAGTTTTGACAGACTATGAATACAATCCTGACGATGGAAAATAGAATTCAATTTAACGATGATCTAGTTTTTATAGTAGATTAATATATAATATATTTTTATTAATTTTGTTATTATTTTATTATTATTAAATCGTAGATATAACATCGATAAAGGGATCTACTCTAGAAATTATAAATATAATTATAATTTCGCATGGAAAAATATGTATCCGTTTTCGAAATTTATTTATACGAATTGTCTTTAATTTTTTGAACGATTTCGATTCTTTATTTACTCATTTATTGAAAGTAGGTCCCATTATCGACGTTATCGACGCTTTATAGATGCCCTTAAGTGCTCCCATTATTTACCGTAATGAACCGACGAAAAATTTGAATTTTCAAATTTAAAAGAATTAAATTTAAAAAGAGATTAAAACTAGTAGACATTTTTGAACTAATAATCTTTGTGTTTTTTTTTTGGTCGAAGATTCTTTTTTCAACCAAAAATGAGGCGAAGGAAAAGTATTTTTAGGATATTCCTGCAAGTCCGAAAGAAAAAATCTCGGAACGATTCACCGCACAGATATATTTATAAAACTGTGAAATGTCGATATTTTGTATACCTCGATTGTGTGTTGATTCTTTTTAATGCAAACTGTTTATATTTCGATTCTGTTTTAATACATGTGTAGTAATTCTGGCAATTGATGAATAAAAACGACGAGGCATGCGATCGCAGTTGGAGCGAATTGATATAATTTGACATTTCAGTCTGCGGTTGTATTCGTGAACAATGAACCTCCTAATTACTCAATTTAATTCTAATACGTTTTTATATATTTTTATAATCATTGGCATGCATTGGAATGTAATTAAATCATAGACAGTAATTGTTATTTTAGTATAATCGAATGTTCTGATCCTAGCAATTGAAAAAGCATTAAAAAATAAGAATACAAAATTTCAAATTCATTTTCTTAACCTAAGTATTAAAATGTACTGAAAAGAATTGAAAATAACATGAATTTATTTAAATTCTTTTCATTCTCCAAATAGGATTAGTAAAAAAATAAAAGTTTGTAAGGTGAGAGCTTGTATTAAAAAGGATTAAAAATGATTAAAAATGATGAAAATTGATTAAAATGGATTAAGAATGATTAAAGTGTATTAAAAAAGATAAAAAGGATTCATTTTCACTATAACAAATACTTCGTAATATTTCTTAAAACAAATAACAAAAAAATAAAAAAGTTTTGATGTTTCAATCGTGTTTTTGTATTGCAATATGGTGCCACATGTATGAAGAATCTAGAATAGAAAAAGGGTAACCCATCATCCTAAACGTCCATAATTGCGTGTATTTACAGGGAATTAAAGCTGAATAGTAGCCCCATTTTCTTCATATGAATTGAAAGGAATCAAGAATACAAAGGACTTGCAAAATGCCAATGAACTGAATTTTGCGATGCAAGATTTGCATTCTATTTAATTATATATTTCCTTTTAATTTATTAATTTGGGTTACATTACATATCTTATATATATATATATATTAATTTATAATATATAAATTAAGAATATATGTTTAATATATATAAATATATATATTAAAATATATATAGGTTATACACCAATTCTTTGTGATGAATAGAAAAGTTTTATTTTCGATTCTTTATGTGACACCATAAAACAAAAAACACGATTAAAGCATCAAATCTTTTATATTCGTTAAGAAGTATTCGTTATAAACAAAATGAATCCTTTTTAATCTTTTTTTATCAATTTTTAGTATTTTTTATCTTTTTAAATCCTTTTTCCTTACATAGTGACATTTCATATCAAATTGAACGATCAAAAGTCCTCACCAGTACTTCAGAAATTATTTTATACCAATATTAAGATTCAACAAAAAGTTCAAACACGTTTTTTCAATTTAGTTTTAAAATTAAAAGTTTTAAAAAAATAACAAAATTTAAAAAACTGTACAATTTTCGTTCAAATGTCTACATCGTCAAAAATATGTGGTTATATACTATACATAAAAGTAACTGTTTTGAATGAACTTTACACTGAAATTTTTTTCGAATTTATTTGAGATATTGTCAAAATAGGCAATCTTTTCTTTTTGGCCTAGTTCTGAAAAATTTGAAATTTTTATAGAAAAATCTATAAAAATTTATAGAAATTAAATTGTTCAATAATACAAAAAAATAGCATTCTAAAGTTAATTCAAAAGAGCAACTTTTATATCTTACATAAACATTTTTTTGTAAATCGCATATTTTCAAAGATGCATTTAAATTTGAATGAAAATCGTATGATTTCTTAAATTTTGCCTTGTCTAAAAAAAGTTTTAAAACAAAATTTTGAAAAAAATTTTTACAAGTTTTTACATGTAATATTTACTATCATTATTATTATCATTATTATTATTATCATTATATTATACATTATATTTATATATATGTATATAAATATTACATATGAAAAAACGATTTTTTTCAATTTCTTTTTCAAAAATTTGAATACATACATATATCTATTTAGTCGCATATATATACATTATTCACGTCAACACTTCAACAATAGACAAAGGTACCATTAAGAAACTCTACTTGTGTAGCAAGATTAATTGCACGTTAAATTAGTAGAGTCGAAGGTATAAAGCCAATTACCAAATTCCTTATTACACTCAAGCTCTAAAATAAATATGGTAAATACTTGCAGACATAGTGAACGATCATATATATAGGTGAAAGATAGGACGAGAGGGACGATCGATTAAGGTCCATTGTTTTCATCTTTTAATCTTTATTTATTATTTTTTTTTCTTTTATTTTCGTGGTCGTCTCGAGTATACGCGCAATTTTTATTTTTACGGCTTATATATTGCGAGACGAGCTATTGGTAAAATGCGGATAGATTTTATGGTGGCACGTGACGGACCTTGGGTATTCGGCGTCACCTCGTTTCCACGCTCTCACATCTCTTGCTGCTCGAAATATTAAGCGGTTCATAAATAGCTCCTCGATCCGGTGTCGTATCTTGCATCCTATTCTTGGGAGACCCAGATTCGCCTCGATACATCGTGCGAATAGAGACAATACTAGGTGTATTCACAAAAATGTCACTGATTTTTGATTCGACATTATAAAGTGACATTTAAGTGTAATCTGGATATGTCATGGCGTTGATTGGGGATTCGGAGGCTGCAAGTATAGGATCACGACTATGTATGGTCTCGGAAGCATTCGTCATTTGAGAGGTCTCCACTTGAACATTTTTTTGGATGGTTTTTAAGAGATTGATAACATAAAAACTGTTTTTTTAATTAAATTAATAAGAGATGCGTTTGATTGAAATTTGATCTGCGATGGTTTCGATGCAGACCTTAAACCTAATGAATTTTGCGAGACTTGGGTAAAGATGTCCATCCATTGGAGGTCTATATGTCTGACATTCTACTTTTGTGCGACGACTTCACTCGAACGTTCATGAATAAGATTGCTTGTGGAAATTAGTGTTGATAAATGTGGTGAACATAAAATTCCACGTTAACTTATGCGTCCAATTAGAAACAGTACATATTTATAATCGTAAACATTATGTATGAATGTAAAGTTGGAAAAAAAGATTGGACGTGAAAACACTTGATGACATATGCAAACATCAAATATTGTTTCGTTATCACCTTTTCCTACTGTCTAAAGGATATCAGATAAAGAGAGAGAGAGAGAGAGAGAGAGAGAGAGAATGCGCGAAAATTTCATGAGTCACGAAGCCAAGAAAATGCAGCATGTATAATGATAAAAATAAAAATATTAAAAGACACAATTTGCTATAACCAAGAAATAAAAAATAAACAATTTAAAAAATTGTATATCTATATATATATATATATATATGCGTGTGTGTATACGTCAATTTTGGGTCGCCGGTGATGATTCCAGAAATAAAATGTAAGGAATTTCATGGAGAATGATATCTTACTAGTTGCGACTGTCCGAACTATTGTCGAATATAATTCAGTATATAGAAGAGATGAAAAGTATAAAAGGTTTTTATTAAATGGAAATTTGACATTTTATTTGTTATTATTTTTGAAATAAAAAATGTAAACTACTTCTTCTTCGTCGGACAAAATAGCTGAAATCGAGATTAAAATGTTTTCGTCACGAAAATTTGGATACATCCAGAAATAAGGTTTGACCTTAAAGGGATTCTAAAGTAGAACAGTTACCGACTGAGTTAAGGACCAATAAAAGTATTTATTAAAAATAATTGAAACTTTTTTTTTCACAATTTCTCCAAAATATTCTAGTAAAAATCGTGTAAAGTTAGGTGAAAACTTTTGAGAACGAAGATAAGAATAAATTATTCATTTCCAAAATTTTCACTTTTATTCACAAAATTTTACATAATTTTCACTGGAATTTTGTTGAATTTCAATCATTTTTTTATTTATGCTTTTCCTGTTTTGAGTTAGGTCGGTAACTGTTCTACTTTTTAGAAACTCTTAATTTTGATTTTTCCATTTTTTTTCATCATTAATTTATCATCAAGAGGACAGGGAATCATGTAATAAAAATAGTATTTAGAGAATACGAAGGGGAAACGATATCACTGATATACAAATTTTAACATAATTGTTAAAATGTTTCCAAACATTCAATTTAATTTATTTATTTTGTATTGAATTTCTGAAATAAAATTATTAAAAAAATAAATAAATAAATAAAACTTGGATTAAAAAATTGTATATATAATAATAATAATAATAATAATAATAATAATAATAATAACAATAATAAACGTCTTACTATATATATATTTTTGTTTTTAACTTTATATCTTTATTTTTTTACTATATTCTTTTAACTTTTTTGAACATTAATGAAATAATTGACAATAGTAGATATACATAATATTCATAGTTATTGAAATTACTTTTATACTATAAATGTATTATAAATGAATCCAAATTTCAATAAGAAATTAACAATCGTCACTTCATTCGTACAACAGATTGCTTCGATTTAAATGTTAACAATAATATCATATGCAAAGATTAACGAAGCCTAACAATTCGATTTTTCGTACGGCAACTTTGTTTTCAATAACTCACTTTTGGTAACTATCCAGAAAGTGAATTTATAACTAGTATTTCCCTGTTTATAACTGTCACTTCTGGCATAACTGATCCGCACGGAAAAATAACGCTGAGAAATATGAAATAGAAAAAAATTTTTTTTTCCTAAATTTATTGCGTAATAAAGGATTTTTTTTTTTACTTTCATTATATTCACAACATTTCTGTTTGTTTCTCCATAAATAACCCCAGTATTGTGGTATGGTTATCAAATATTTATGAAATGTTCAACTAACTATATAAGTTCCTATTTTTCAAACTACAACATTTATTATACACATATATATATATATAAAATACAATTAAAAAAAATATATATATATAAATTATTTTTTTAGTACATAATTAACATATTTTAAATAATAAAAAATTTATTTTAAAGATTTGAAGCAAAAAAAAAAATTTTTTCTTTTTTTAAAACAACGATTTAAAAAAACTACTATTCTAAATATCCTTAAAATAAAAAAAATAAAAAATAGGAATTTTTTGGAAACATAAATTTTGTCGAGAAATAGATTGAATAGATTAATGTTGAAATATTATAAACTGAAATTTTGAAAAATGAATCGTAATTGTATTACAATTTCGATAGTGCCCGCTAAACAATTTTACGTTACCACAACGTTTTAAAAACGTCGCATATTAGCCATGTGACGTTTTACGTTTCGTCGCAGAAACCTAGCGGTGACGT
>JAPYZR010000078.1:0-63776 GCA_030522945.1 Trichopria nigra | reverse complement strand
CAATCACTGTTATGTAACTGTGCCAATTTTGAGGCGACATTTTAATGTAACTGTTACATAATTGTGACATAACTTCTGTGATTGTTTGCTGGGATGTAAGAAAAAATTCCGCTACAAAATATCAAATGCTTATGAAATTTTTATATTTGAGAATGCAAAACTGATATTGTAAATAATTTCGATCTTCGACACCCAATATGACACTCACGAAGATAGCGATTTTTACGGCACTCTATATATAAAATTTTATTTCTGTTATGAATTGATACACAAAATATATAAACAAAACCGAATCGACAAAAAAAAATAACGCAATTGGTAAATACAAGCTAACGAATAGAGGCGAAAATCAAAAAAGGATAAAAATCAGCTGATAAAAACAAACAATAGTTTCTAAATGTATTGGGAAAGGCTCGATAAAAATAAAAATAAACCGACGAAAATAAACGAAACTCTTACAATAATTAAGAAAACACAATTATGTTTCATTAATCCTCATTGCTCTAGACATCATCAGGAAGAGTCGTCAAAATACATTGACCTTTTTTTACGAAATTTGAACAATGTTAATATAATACGGTACAAATACGAAATCTACTATATATTTGGATTTAGGCATAGGCAAAACAGGGTAAATGCCTAGAGATAGATCATCATTTTACGATGTCATTAAGTTGACGTGTACGGGACTTCACTTATCTTTCCTCATTCTAATGAGCTATTTATTTCACCTGGCGAGTCGATCAGCGTTCATTTGGATCGACTGATCTATATATATGCTGATTTTCATATTAAGATTATTGCTGATGGTCTGCATCTAGTTTGTGTTTCCAGTACTCTTCTACTGATCTGGAATAATGCTATAGTTTCATGGATCTTATAACTCAGGGACAATTTTTGAAACAACCAATGGCCATTCAGTGATGAAGTTGGGCAAATTCGTCCTCACACAAGTCCCGTATACGACAATTTATTTTGAATTTCTCAGGCGAACGCGACACTAACAGAAGGCGATATACATATTCAAATTGCCTGAAGAAATAAATGCATGTAATAAGAAACATATATATACCGTACGCAATGTATATATGCTAAACACAAATTCACTAAATGCTCCCTTAAGCAAAAAGTATAATTACAGTGTATATTATTATTATTATTCGCTTTTCCATCACGACCGCGTATCTAGAATAACGTCCGCGATTCTTTAACGCGAACACGCCTGTAAATCTCGATAACTGTAGTTACATTATCAGTAATAAAAGTATAAGGATGCCGTATAAAGAATGAAGGCAATAACGTATAATGGTGGTATAATGTAAAAGCACCGTGGCGTATCTGCATAAGCAAATTTTTAAGCGATTATAACGCCATGTCATAATCTCAATATATAAATCCTGTATACTTGATTGATAGCACGTTGACATTCGCGTTACGTAATTACCAAATAATAATAAGAGGCATCGAAATGACCATTTTTCCTCGAAATGTTTGAATCATTGTTTAAACTGTTAATTTTAAAGGTAAACTTGAAATTAATAGTTAACAATTAACAAGTGAAATGTTAAATTTTCAAATTATCATTAAAATTAATATCGTTCTGTTTTTCTGTTTTTTCAGATGCCTATTTTCAAATCACGATAAGCCGTTATTATTCGTTTAAAATAAAGTTCGTCATATTAGACATACATTATTTGAACTAGTTTTCTTCTTGAATATGTACATTGAGGAAATGATGAAAATGAGCAAAAATGTCTGAATAATTTAAGATTTTTTTTTAATATCAATTGTGTAACGAATATAAATTTAAAAATTTATTAAACACAGAAATAAAATGAAAATTTTATAGTATTGTACAAGTAGACAAAAAAATATATATAGATTTATATATAAACATTTTATATATAAATATCATATATATATATCACACATATATATATATATGTGTGTGTGTGTGTGTTTATTGTATAATGGTTATATATAAAATAGTATCTAAAAGAGAAAGACAACGCAAAACCTAAGTGAAAAAGAAATATCACGAATATATCTACGAGAAATTGACGTTCCATCCAAAGTTTAGCAATAGTCGATTGCTCCGCTGACAAGTTGCATTCAAATAATATATAAACTGAGGTACGTTCGCGTATAGTCGATTAAAAGTTCACTTAACCTGATGGTCGCGTTATTTTGCAAATAACGATGTGTCTTCGTAAACGTTGCTCTAACACGCAAAACCAAGCTCGAGTAAAATATTATACAATAAAAGGGGCAAAGGGCGGGCTGTAAATGGAAATACTTTTTCGTACTATGGACTATTGTCAATAACCCATTGTCGCGTATATTGGTTTCGTTTTAAGGACAGTCCTATATATGAGCCGCATACGGGTCTATATATGCCGCGGTACGTAATGAACTTAATAAAATTGCAAGAATTTTGCTAATTTTTTTTTCTATTTTCACTTTGTAGATGATCATTTCGTTATATGACATTTTTGTCGATTTTTAATTGCTTCGTTGATTTTGTAATTTAAGGTTTATTTGATATTTCATGATGAAGCTTTACAAATGCCTATTACTATATTGACCCATACCGTATAATAGGTTGGATCGAATTACTCAATTCGGTGACTCGAAAAAAAATCGAGCTACCATATATATGCTTTTAAAAAGAGAAATACATAGAAAAACTAAAAGAAAAATTAGACTATATCATCACGAAAAACTTTGATAACTTTATCGATTTAGTATCAAAAGAATTGATTATTGGCTTAAAATTTGCGCAAAAAATACCGAATCTATCGGTTTTTTTTTTAAGTTGACCAATTAGAAGTCGAGATATCCGCAATCTTCAAGAAAATAATGTACTAAAATTCATTAAATTTTATCTTTCTTAGTTTCTGAGAAAAATGATGAATGTGCATTATAAATGCTTATAATTATATTGTGAATAATACAGTCGTCGATTTTAAAAAATTGACCAATTACAAGTCGAGATAGCCCCGATTATAACAAATAAAAAAAAGAAAAAGAAAAAATGGTGAAATCTTAAAAAATCTTATATCTCGATTCATATATTAAATGAAATGTATCATTGTAATCATAAACAAATATTCCAAATTGCAATCTGTATAAAATACCTACGTTTAAAAAAAAAATAGTACGACATTATTTCGAATTTGACTGATATTGTGATTTTGGTATGTATGTTTTATCATTTATATACTTATTTTATTTTAACAACCCATATCGATATGCATCTACTTACTGATTGATAATAATCTGGTTCTTCGATAATACACTTTCCCATGCATCGAAGTGTAGTATATATATTTGTTATTATTAAGTAAATATTTTCTTGAATAGCAGCAAGCAAATATTTACTTGAATAAAGAAAAGATTTTCTTTAATTAGGTAATTAATGATATTAATCGAATCTATATAATGAACTGTATATTTTAATAAAATTGATGATGCAGAGAGAGATCCCTGTATTATCATCTTCTCGAACTGTAATAGTCATTCTTTAAAAAATATTTATTTAATTAGGTAAGTTTTACTAAAAAGAAGGAAACATTTTCTTAATTCAAGAAAATATTTACTTGCTACTATTCAAGTAAATATTTACTTGAAAATAACAAATTTTTGTTCAGTGTATATATTTCACTTGCATTTGATTTATAATCTCAAATTTCTCATTAAAGGGATAACAGTCCAACCTGCGCGGTGATGGAGAAGTGTTGAGAATAATGATCATTTCCAATTTTGAAACTATAGGGGCCTAGTTTCAAATGAACATTTTCAAAACTTCGACACCTCACCGTAGGTTTAATCTGTATACATGCCTGTGTGTAGACAAACTCTGAAGTACACTACTGGAAAAAATTAAGGGATCAAAAAAAATTTCAAATTTTTGGGCAATTCTCAACAGGCCGTAACTTCGAGAGAAATGGTCGTACAGGAAATAAAAAAAAAAGAAAATTGTAGCTCCAGGTGTCTAAGTTTTTGGACTAGAACTTTAAAATTTTGTAGCCTCCGCGGTTTTTGAGTAATCTTAGAAAAAGCAACAACAAAATTTTCAAAATTTTTTTAGTTTTTTTTTTTTTGGTCTACGTGCGTGGAAAAATTTTTGTTGCTTAACCACTATAAGGATCGGATACTTTGTTCATTTTAATTTCATTTCATTTTTTATACACATTGATACGTCCACTTCTCGCCGAGATATATCGGTCTTCAATAAATGGAAAAGGATCCTTTTGTCTTTGATTATTTATATCACTGTTAAAAATGTTATTAAATTTAAAACATTTTTAATATAGACCTAATATACTTGAATATTACGGATTTAATATACGGTATATTAATAATCAATTAATATCTTTAACGTCTACATACATTTTATGAAATTTAATATACACGTATATTAATTTTACAATCAACCTGTATATATTAAACATAATATACGGTATATGCAAATGACTTCACATACTATATATTAATTTTCGGCTGTATTTTTCTAACAGTGTAGATATCTCAGCAACCAATGATCGCACAGAATGTTAAAGGTGGGTTTAAAGACCGTGAATGAATTCTCTTTAACGACTAGCCATTTGCTTTTTCGAAAAAAAAAAATTTTTCTTTTTGTCACATGAATTTGAAAATGCAACAAAAAAGGGCTTATTTGGTGGTTTTTTTGGAAAATCAAGCGCTGGATCGAACAATTGAGGAACACACTAATGTTAAGTGTGCATGCCTTTTACAGTTCAATATGTCCACAAAAACCCTACAAACTGCCAAATTAATCCAGCCAGCCGTTGTTTTGTTTCACTCGATCGATTTTTTAAAAAAATTAAAGGATCACGTTTTTTGCTCTGAAAAGCTCATAATTTTTAAGAAATGAGAAAAAACATTTTTTTCCGTCGTTTTCCACATTTTTGTTGCAGAAAGTGCTTAAATTTTCGAAAAAAAAAATTTCAAAAAATTTCTTAAAAACCTATTTCAAAAGTCGCGCATCATATATATCGCCCACGACGTCAGGTAAGATATACATACTTTTTTTATCGTTTTTAACCTCAAACTTTTTAGATATTGTGTTAATTAGGTATAGATCGAAGCTCAGCTCCGTTTCCACATCATAATTTTAACAATGTTGAGCTTGTGCCTGACATTAACCGATGCAACTCGTGAGAAAATATACTCTATAATTTAAATCATTCACAATTTTACAAACGAAATCATTTAATTATTCCTTAATTCATAATTTATTGTTTAAATGTACAATTTTTAATATATAAATCTTCACAAAAATCTAATTACAATGAAATGTGTACGCAACCGTTTGATCAATAAAAGTTCGTAAAAAAGCACGTTTTCCTCCGCTCAGCCCCTTCAAGACTTAACGAACGACCTCCCACTTGAATTTATTACAGTCTCTTTGAAAATTCAAAAACCTGTAAAATTAAGTGTACTTGCTTGTAAAATCTCTAAAAAGCAAATCAACCGTTATTAACTGTTTTCATTCTCAACTGTTGCTGCACGCTGTCTCACTTGGAGGATGCGATGCACAATGAAAAAAAGCACACTCCTGATTTTAGGCATAACGCAGGTTGCTCGCCTATTTTTTTTTCTCGTTTCGCAGTCTAACAATTGAGATGGAATCTCTCTCTCTCTCTCTCTCTATCTCTCTCTTTATATGTATATATATATACTTAACGGTATACAGGCCGATTGCAGGCAGCAAAGCCCGGCTAGATTCGTAAGAAATCGATACGCAGCGAACCTGCCACCTACTGGCAGCCTCCATCCGGCGGCTCCTGCAGGTCACGCGGCGGCAACCGAGCCACCATCACGTATATATATCGTCTATATCTATATATATACACACGTCCGCCCTGCTGGATTCATATTTATGTATAAAAAGGGCGGGAAACATCGGACCTATTCCCGGTTTGCTTATTACTCACCTTTGATAATTATTAATTTTTTTCTTGGCCCTATTTCCATTCATTTCCAGCTGGAGGGACGCGCAGGGGATGAAGTGCACGATGACAATACAAATTTTCTCGAAATCGAATACAAGCGCGCGACACCATCGATATACGATCCCATTGGTCGCTACTACCTATATATAGAGGGTCGAAACTCAATTTCGAGTTGGACGGAATTTTGAGTTGGTTTCGAAATTCGCATTTAATACCCTGAATTATTTCACATTCCGTACGCTATGTCGAACAATACAGAAAGAGAGAATAGAATCGAAATGAAAAATGCGTAATTATTGATCTTATGTATAGATAGATCTGTGTAAAGATTTCATAGTAAATTTCTAAAGCGGATTTCCAAATAATAGACTTGTTAAGAATTCATCAGGAATTTGGGACGAGTTTATGACTTCCTATAAAAGTTTGACGATATCTTATTACGGGAAGAACGTACGTATATATAAATCGGATAACGTCATGCGAAAAATGGTTATTCCTCGTCGATCAATATGTTTCAACAAATGTAATTCGTCGCCGATATCGTGATCGTCGTGTAACGATGTAGGATAATCTGACATTTATCAAAAGTTAAAAACCATTAAAAAGAGTTTTCATCATAACCTCAAAATACTTACTGTTTTGGGTTCTTCTTTTTTATATAAACGCGGAAAGATGCGCAACTTTCATATCACATAAATAATACGCAATTAATAAATAATTTGAAAAAATTATATTCTATAACTTTTCATGATTTCGAGCGATTCTAAAGAATTTTTCGAAATGCGGTCGCCATATTGGATTCGCCATTTTGAATTATCGAAATCTGGCGTTGGATTCGCATTCAGCGTCCCCGAATAAACCCCCGAGTAACAAGTTTCGAGCGAATCTAAGCAATTTGTAAAAACATTCGCCATATTGGATCGACCATTTTGAATTTTGGAAATTTAGTCAGTTATTATTACAGAACATGAACTCTTCTGAATCTCAATCCAGGGTTAGCCCTTAAAAATTTGTCCGCGTTTCGATTACGCGGCATGAAAAGCACAGAAAAAGTATAAGTTTTTTGAGGTTAGATCCCCAGACAGCAATGGTAAAAAAGAGGACGCAATGTGGACATAAAGTGCTCTTTAAGTCCTCTTAGACTAGAGCTCTTAAAGACTATACTTTTTTAAAAAGAGCTACGAAATCGGCGCATAAGAGGACTTAAAGAGCACTTTATGACCACATTGCGTCCTCTTTTTTACCATTGCTGTCTGGGTAGAAAACGCGAGCCAATAACTCTTGAATTCTAACCTAACCTAACGTATTAACTATACAAACTATATAGGACAATCGAGATCCGAAATATGAGTTTTCATGAATAATCTATCGACGAAAACGAATCGACTTGATATTTCAGGCACGCAGGTAAGAAACAATAATATATAGGACTACGAAAAAGCTCTGGGGGTCGTATCATTTCCAGTGAGCTTTATTGGAAACCTGCGCGCACTTAGGCAATTTCGTAATTTTTGTCACAACGGGCAGATTCGAACGTGACGCGTCCCACTGATAAGGTTCAATGATCGCGATCTCATTCACACATTCGCGACACAGTGGCTCCGGAAAATGAGATTAGACGCGCGCTGAATTGCCCGTCATCCAAATGGCAAATCTGATTGGCCTTTGAGGTTCACCACGGCTCGAGCGAGAAAATTAACGCGACTCGCTGTTTTCCGTGTGTATGTATATATATACAAGCCGGCGTGCGTGTACATGTTCGAATTTTCTGGCTTTTAAAATAAAGGACCGCGCCGTTCATTTAAAAATTGCGGAGAAAATGGAGATCATAAGCGGGAAAGTGGTTTATTTCGCAGTGAAAGCTCGAGTAGCATATTTCAGTGTTGGAGAATTAAAAAATGAAAAACATAAAAGAAATTACGTACATCTGTTGCGAAAGAATTTGGCTATTTTGTTTCTTGATGAATTTTTAACAATGGCTCGGTTGAATACTAATTAACGTACATGGCATCCCGCGTTTTTGGCGAATTACGCCACGAAACTTAATTTTAGACTATCGTGACAAAGAAATAAGTTGTTTACTTTTACTATAACTGAATATGTACTTGCAAATTTATATATTGCATAATTAAATACTGTAATCAATAAATAATAATTCAAAGATGCAATTTAAAAAAGAAGAGGTTTTTTTCAATGTTTTTTTTTTCAATTTTTGGACCCGTTGAAAAAAATTGAAATCGAGTAAATTATGAATTATATTATAGGTTATGATACATTTAACTGGATTTTATATATCTGTAAATTCTTATATTAAAAATAATGCTTTTTCGACTTGTTACTGCGTGGCCTATCATCTCAAATGTACCACAAATAATTCATTATAAAACAGTTCATGACAAATTCGTAAAGGGTTCGTAAAGAATTCTTAAAGTGTTAATTTGAATTCATATAAAAATAAAAAATATATATAAAAAAATATTCAATACAAACTTGTGAATTATGTGTAATACAAATATGAATAACAAAGATAAGAATACAATAAAAATAATGAAAGTTTGAAAATATAACCATATATTCTCGCATCCAACCGCGAAGTAATGCCCATTTTTTTAACAAAATTTAGCATAATTCAAAAACAAAAGAAACATCCACGATATATTTATTACATTATTGTTACATATTAAGACCAGTTTATTTCTATTTTTTCTGGACTCCATTACTTTCAACATAGAGGCCAGAAAAATTGGGCAGAAACTAGTGTCATTTCCTACTAGGGATAAGTCATAGTTATTTTGAAACCCTGCAGGAACATGGAGTTCGTAACGTTAAGAAGAAGAGGACACATAGTTTCGTGTTGATTGAAAAGTTAGAATAAAAGAATTATACGCTTTCGTTGCACTAACGTTGCAATTGAGACAGCGGAAAATTGATGACGTGTCATAATAATATATATGTATATTATTATGGAATATATACATATATATACAGATCGATTGATGATATTGCGATAAACGTCCGCTTTATTTCGTATCTATCAGAGCACGTTGTATTTAGATCGTAAATCACGCTCGAATCGTTCGAGAGGATTTCATTCATTCAGGTAAAAATGCAATTCTACGTAACGATTGCGGATTTTACATCGTCCGTTACGTTGTTCGAAATGTTTGCCTATTAATAAAAAAACACTTCGTATTTAACGATGAAACATACTTGGAATATTCTTCTTTAACATTGAATATCCGACTGTTAAAAGGCATTTAATTTATTTGCCCGAAACGTTTCACAATGCGTGCAGCGGCACGAGTGCGCAAAATATAGCCTTCAATTTGACGCCAAATTCCACGCACTGTACACCCCCTTTATCTCGACATTATTTCGGAGCATATCTTTCGCAACTAATTGATTGCAACAACCGCACACACAATGATTTGTGCATTGAAACATTTAACGTTGTGTAAAACGTCGAAATGCCCCTTGAACCGATTCAAAGTCACGATTCACGGAATGGTTAGAATTGTCTTTTGCATCAGAAACAAAAGAACAAAAGAGAGATTGTACACGTAACACAAAATCATAGAGCTTTTAAAGTAATGTTAATTTTTTTTATGTATATGAAGAACTGTGGTTTATGGATTATTCTTCTATCGTTAATTTTTTGACATTTTTTTACCGACGCGGCGGTTTATTTGTCGATATTTGATTCAATTCATCAACTGTAATTAATGCTTTTAGAGAACATTTTATAAAAATAAATAGATGAAGATGAAATCAAAATAAATATTCATATTCGTCTAATATCGGCTAATTTTCTAAATGTTAATATCTGCGTGGATTCACGCAAGCTTCTAAAGGAATCATCAAAGGATTCCTCAGTATTATCGTTACGAATTCTTAAAGAGCTTATAATGAACTTAGGGTGTGTTATAAATTCATGTCTGCTTTCGTTCAGCGATCCGTAAAGATACAAGGAATTAAAAATTGTTTGAGACATTTAATCGATTCATTATTGGATTTAAATTAAGAATTCATAAAGAATTCTTAAAATATTAAAAAGAAGATAAATTATTTACGATTGAAATTTTCTGAATGTAACCGTTCTCGAAATCGTTGAAAAGGACTGTTAATCAAAAAAATAAATGATTTGTATAAAAAAACGTATACATAATAATGAATTCATATAATGGATTTTAGTAACTTTTAACAGTTTTATGTATAAGGTGCACGTGACAATTTGAATTGTAAGTAAAATCCTAAAAAGTTTAAAACTTATACATAACGATTTTATAACGATTTTTTAAAATAGTATATATGAACCTGGCCATACTTGTTCTGTCCGAGTTCATAATGACCCCATTAGGGATCCTAGTGAAAAAGTTACGAAGAGTGCGCAATGAATACTTATAAAATATTCTTGTTGATTTCGTGCTATTATTATTTCTGATGAGAATTTTTAAAACATTTGTAAAAACATGAATTCAAATTGAAATTAGACCAAACTCAATTTCTATTCGTAATAAGATCATAAAGAAGTCACATAAACTGATGTTTATTATAAGTTCACAATAAAATATACTTTTCCTATACCTTTATACAAGTTAATATAAATGGAGACTTTACTTCAAGCGTACCAAATAAATCACGAATTAAATGAAAAAATGCAATAAAGAGTCCTTAATGAATACAAAATAAATTTGTAAAGGCAAATGAAATAAAAATATTATCGAGTCACGTGTGAACTCATGTGAGCGAAATCTTTTGGATTTCATTATGAAATCAAATAATAAATGGTCCAGTTAAGATTTTATGTATTGAATTCGCAAAAACGAGCTCTTTTAGAATTTACAATAATATGAACTTTTATAATATCTCATATCAATTATTCAAAATCAAATCAGAAAATTTCTGGATAGTACCCCTAAAAAGTAATCTATATACTTTCGTAACGATGTTTAATGTGACATATATGAAATCGCATAAACGGATTCATTTGGTGTTCATGTTGAAGCATATAAATTGCAATATTTTAGAATAGTTCACAATAGACTCAAAAAGTATTTACCAAATATCATAAAAAATTTGATTTATATAATAAATATATAATAAATTTTGATTTCTGTAAAAACTGAGTCTTTTGCAAAAAAAAAATATATGTATATATATAGTCCATGAAAATTCCAAATACAAATACAAAAAATAGGATACCTAACTCGCGCGCAAAAGTATACTTTACGCCCTAGTTAAGTAATATACTATTTTCAAATTTGTTTGCAAAACAGTTCGAGCAATTTTTAATCAATTCACTTGTAATTTTCACTATACTTTTCCAATAAGATTTTTTTAAGAAGTATACGTAAGTACTTCCTTAAGCTTATAAGAAAAATTGTTGTTTTTGTTTAGAGATGACATTTATTTAAGCAGTCCTAAAAGCACCTCAGAAACTTTTTTAAACGTGACTCTTTTCACGCTACACTGTACCGACTTTTTGTGCGATCGATTTATTTTAGAAAAATCTATCTTAACACTTTATTACATATAATATATACAAACATGATGAAATGTCCACTCTAAAAACAAGATGTTTCAGAAGTTCCGTTTTTGTGTTTCTACGGTGGAATAAGGCCTAAAAAATATCTCTGACATATATTTCACTATATACTCAATTAACGTATAAGATCTGAACACAAATTAAAAAAATGTTCCATTTTCATTCTTTTTTTTTAATCAAATGTTGTATATTGTTAATGTTTCTTTCTGAATTAGTATGCTCGTTAAACGCTCACATTGGACGATCCTTCTAGAGGCCTCCTCTCTTTCAGGTAGCGATGCACTACATATACTTTTTACTCAAAGGATTGCCACAGTTTTTGTCGTTTTCATTTCGCTACAAAGGCTTAATGAAAGTCCCTTTTTAAAACAGTCATTCGCAACTCTACTGGATTCATACGACCACACTGACGGCGTGTAATCCTCCATTACACGAAATCAGGATTGAGGATCAACGACTCGAACGTCGGAGCGTTTCGGTTTCAATCCAATTTAGACGTATTTTGCGTACATCGATCTACCCGTATATACGTAAAGGACAAAACTCAATTTCGTCGTATAAACGCTCACTCCTATTTTCTGCATGTACATCTGTGAAAAAAAAACCGAATTACCTGTACCGAACTCAGTTATTTCAGGATTTATTTTCGTTTCAGTAAATATTCGTACGTAAACTTAGCTTTCTTCTCGACAAATAATTTATCGAGCCAACAGCATAACTTAATTTAACCGGTAGGTAAGAATCTCATTTCTCACGTCACCACTTATCTTCCTCCCTTGCCTTTGCTCTATACAGTGTCACCCCTGAAACTTCTATCTCCAAGCCTCCGTACCACTCTTCACAGCATCTGCCTACCACTCCCCGACAATTACCCTCGAGTATCTACTTTTACTCGACACAGACTTATTCTTGGTCAGGCGATTTCGGGGCTGAGGTCACCTTTAATTGGTTCCCAGCAAAGTCTGTTGGAGGCTTAGCATTTCTTTGAGAATGCACAAAATACAAATGATGACGGGTTGCACTTTTCATTTTGTATTTATCGTCAGTTTTCTATTGTGCTTTTTTGAAGAAAGTATAGATAAATGTTGACCTTATGTGAAGATTCGAACTATTGTATTTTTTAGTTGTTTTTTGGTGGTTATTATTATTTATTATTATTATTATATATTTATTATATTATCGATATGGTTTATAGAAAGAAAGAAATCCTGAAGAGGGGCCATCAAAATAACTTTTAAAGCTTTACCTTAAACTTTATATTTTATATAAGAGCTTTTTAATTATAACTTCCGCCAAATTTTTACTTCTCAATAAAGCTGCGTATGTAAATATGCACATGATACTCAAGTACAAAAAAAAGTGGATAGAAAATGCATTTTTTTTTATACTTGGTTCGACTTTACTGATTGGATTTTGGGGCATATTTGTTGATTAATTACGTCGTTCTTGTCGAAGAACCAATCCCTCTGCTGAGGTTGCCAAAGAGATTGTTCGAAGGCCACCAGGGCGTAGCCCTTACTACGTTCTTTTTGTTTTTGTCAATTTTCATTACGCTTCGGTCGTTCTTTTCAATTATTATGGATTTTCATGAATTGTGTCATTTTCAGATAGGTTGTGAGTATTGTTCATTTTATATATTTGATTTTAACGGTCATTAGTTCAATCGATTTTTACCTATTATTTATTGAATTACCTTTAATTTACAAGTATCTCAATAAGCTTTAATTTGCCAAGCTTTAATTTAGTAATAAGACTAATAACTTCATAAGCTTGAAAAAAAATGACAGATTATTGTATAAAGAAATACGAAATTTGAATTTTTTATATATTTATTCGACAATGAAGTGAACTTTTTATTTCTTCTATTCGTTGAAAGATATCTGAAAATATGAAATATTCTTAAATATTGTTCTGAAATTTTACTGCTCTTTTTGCGCATGTCACGATTTACAAAAAAAAATTGTAAATATTCCCGAACTTGGCGACGATTTTTGCCAACTATCGCAAAAAGTCATTATCGATTTTTGAAGTACTTTTAAGTATTTTTTACTGTTTCTTCAAATATCTGTATTTTCATAATTTATAATACTAATAATAGTCAAATTTTGATAAGATGTACCAAACATTATCAACTTTTATAACTGCCTGACGAATTTTTGCAACTCTTGCAAAAATAATTTTATGTGATTTTGTTTATCATCTGTTCTTATCACTGATTTACCCTAATGTTTAATTTCATATTAACGAAACATTTTGGAGAATAATAATAATAATGAACACAAAGTAAAAGAAAAGGAGAAAAAAATAAGTAAATAAAAGACGTTTAGTCTCATCTTGTTTGACCTTTTTCGGTAATTTTCAACTATTTTATTATTTATTAAAGATATTTTCCTGACACTCTACGTTATTGAATCCATCATGTTTCACAACGTTGCCTACTTTTATCAACATTTATCAACCTCGGTAATTTGGATATTTCTTTTAAATTTGGATTCATTTTTACAATTCGATTCGGTTTTTACATCGGGGTTTTGTTTTTTTAATCGTGGTATTTTTCAAATTTTGACATTTTTGCCTGTCAATTTTGCCAACTATATCAACCATTTCTTAATACTTTTATCATTTATTACTCATTTTTTATTCTTATTTTGCATTTAGTTAATTTTAGACATACATGAAATGATTTTTGTTTAACTTCTTCATTTATTTGTTAACTTATATTTTTTGACATCCGTTGTTATTATTCGAGTCGAATATGTTTTTACATGAACATACTTTTCCTACTTTTGTTACATTTTTCGAATTTTTCGTATCTAGGGCGCTAAATGACATTTTACGCCCCGTGAAGGGTACAGTACAAACTTTATTTTGTGTTACAGCAGGTGCGAAAACATCCGTTTGAACTGATTCCAAACTCATAATAATGTAATTAAAACGTTATTTAATTCATACCATTTTCACTGCGCGTTCGAAAAATCGCATTTTTCTCCTAGGGCGACAAAATATATATGCATCTCTGTGAAACTGGCTTTCAAGTATACTCATACACCGTTCTCACTCATTAACTCGTCTGTAAACATCATCAGAAATCAAAAACTCACTCTTCACTCCCTTGGTCTATAATATACTATTATTGGCAAGGCAAAAAGAATTTCTAAATAAAACAAACACAAATTTGTCCATGAATTTTTCTATTATTTGTGCAATTTTTGGTACCAGACAATACTTCTAGATTTATTTCCATACACAAAGTTTTATTATCCATAAAAGATTCACTCAATTTCCAGAAAAAGCTTGAATTTCCTTAAGAAAAATATTAAAAAGTCCACGTAATAAAGTTTCAAAACGACCCCCACGTATAAAATTACAAGAAATGATCAACGTTTATTATCGCGAAGAGTTACATTTACAAACTTTGGCCCATCCTGATGAAATATTGTCAAAGTGCTTGACGTGCAGTTGCACACAAAGGGGATAGTGCTGCTCTCAAGCTCGCCAAATTTGGCTAGTCATGTATAGTTGGTCCTAATTAAATTTCGGCTAAGAAATTTGGTTATGAGCCGTCCAAGATAGAACGGGGAAAAGCTCAGAAAATTGGTGAAAATCAAGACTCACGTTGCCGTGCACCCTATATATACATATATATGCGCTCCCATTAGGCGTGACTTGTGAAATCGACAATTCTCCTCGATGGGTACGGTGAAACCTTACAATTTATAGTTTATTTATTCGAATCGCAGATTTGCCGGACAGTTAAAAGAGTAATAACGACGAGCGAAATGTATAGCATTATCCCTAACCGTATTTGTGGTACGAAAATTGCATGTTGTGCACGCCGCCTTGATGGATGAAGAAATATCGCAATTTGTTTCAGCGCCCTAATCGCTCGGCATCTCTCGTTGGAAGGTTTGCGATGTTTCCCCGGAAAATTGAGAAATTCCCCACGAATAGACGAAAATTACAAGTCTTGCCGCAAACCTTTAAATAAATACACACACTGAAAAATAAAAATAGAAACAAAACAAGGGTATCGTTTTTGTGCGGAAGCGATGCAAATCGCTGCAATCATAAGAATTAACGACGCTAATAAAGCGGTTATCGCGGGAAAATGCAAAAATAGTCCAGGTCGACTATTAGCGCATTAATAAACATACTTCCCGTCTGACATTTAAAGTATTATACGTTTATACGAAATAATGAATCGCTCGATTCGTATTTAAAGCATATAAAATCGACACAATTTTCGCTGAGTCCGCTAAAAAGCGACATTTGCTTTTTGATATATAAAGGAAAGTTTAAAGTGGTTCCAGAAAAGTTGGCGTAGTTAAAAATTGGCTGATCCTGATAACCCACTTCTCGGAAGCACTCTCTCGCAGGAGGCACTTTCGCTGGATCTTCCTTCATATGATGCCAGAAACCCGAACCCATTGCGAATGGCATACACGGTCCGATAATCCGCTTGCAACGATTCTATTGACGGGTTATAAGGTGTGTGTGTATGTGTTCGCTTTATGTACAGGGTACTCTGCGAGTGTACCTAGCCGTGGCTGGGTACTGCTATTGTCTGACGAGTAGCCTGACAAGCCTGACAAGCAGCCTGTTGCGTGACCGCATCAACGATCGATATCACCACGATACCCGTGCCGTACACCATTCGCGATTTCGTCCTACAAGGGCCTATACTTCGAAATGGGTCCCCTACAAACTCGTCGTTTTTTTTTTTTGTTTAATTACGCTTTTCTCGACCTTATTTAAACGAAGCAGTTTGAAGCCTTAATATGCGACTTTCATTGGCTCTGAAACGCAAACGACACTCGATCAAAACCCACTGGAAGTACAATTATACCTCGACGAATTTCGCAAACGATCTTTTAAATCGGATCCAGGATATTTCTCTAATAATCGAATCATAGGAAGCACGTAACGCAACGCTTTACAGCGATATCGCCGATAAAAAGCTCCCTGCCGGGAGCTTCTCAAATCCGAAGATCCTTCTGGCATTTCACTGAAAAGTTTTCATACTTTCGGCCCATGAAAGCACTAGTGTTATATTTTTTTTTTTTTTACTTAAAATGTCACTCGAAAGTTCTTTGTATTGTTTGGACACTTTGATTTCGTCAGGTACCCTCTAAGTTCCCTGGAGTATGAAATTCTTCTTTGTTACATTTTTTTAAGCAAGAATTTTTTAAGTATTTGTAGAAGATTTATAAAGGATAAAAAAAGGGATAAATTTTCTTAATGGCGGATGCTTCTGAAATCTTGTTTTGATTTAAAAAAAAAGGATTGATAAATATTTAGAACTCAACGAAGGTACATATAATGAAAAATATTCCTTTTAATCGTCGACTATCGCTTTACAGTTATACATTTTATTTGTGTCGCAATTAATATTATTGCAATAAATGAATTTCTATAATACATGAAATATCTATTTCGTAACGTGTATTTTACAGTCACGTGGTGCACAAATTAAATTAAGGTATGTGAGAAACGATCCAAGGCAGTTTTCCAGTTTTTTTAAAAGACCAATAATCGTACAGGAGCTTACCAACGATCGCCAGTATCAACGTGACGAGAATGATATTTAATGCATCTAGAGGATACAACCAGTAATGACTTTCCAATGAGATGCAAATTTCCGTCCTCGTTAATTCTCGGATCTACGGAAATGTTCTGTTTAGTCGATTGAAAAAGTGTCAATTTAGTTAGCATATTCCAATTAAATAGTACACAAATAGTATACAATACAATTTAGCTTATATTGCGCGAAAACAGCATTGAAAAAATTTCAATCTAGAAATCCGAGCAGCATTTACTTGCAATTAAATAAAATAGAATAGAATTTAATGGAATTGAAAGGAATGGAATTGTAAAGAATGGAATGTAACCTAACGGAATAGGATGCCATGGAATTGAATAGAATTAAATGTATTTGAACGGTATGAAATAAACTGAAATGAAGAAAAAAATAATTAATCGAATAAATAAATAAATTAAAAAATCGAATGAACAAAACTAACTTGTTAGAATATTTTGATTTTTCTAATATTTCATATTATTAGCCTAGGAATTTAAAAAGCATTTTTTTCAATGAAATAAAATAAATATTTTCTGTTATTCTAATTGATGTACCATATATATATAATGAATATAATTTATACGAATCTAGGACTTCAACAACAATTTTCTATAAATGAATGTAACAAAACGGAGTGAAATGGAATTGCATAGAATGCAATGGAATGATATGGAACGATATGGAAGCAAATAGATGATGAAATCATGGTAAAGCAAACAATAGGCATGTAAACTATTTCTGTTATTCTATTTGAAGTATTTGATATAACCGCAGTCCAAATGAATTCTGATTTCTAATTAAAACAAATTTCCTCTCACCGTTTTCGAATTATCTTCGTTTTCGTTAGACGAGCATCTCACGTCGTTAACATCCTTGACCAATTTAGTATGCCTTATTAGCAGATCTTGAAAAACAGGCGTAAAAAGGCAGTCACATGTCCACGGATTGTTTCCCAAATACAAACTGTCTGCATTTTCATTTATCAACAGACCGTTTTCGAAAGCATATGTGGGCAACTGCAAGAATAATTTCCAGAAATGTTCAAGTATAGTTTATATATTAACGCGACACATTTGTAATTAAAAAACTTAATTTTAAATTGGGATTCTATTTGACATTTGCATACCATATAATCATTTCAATTACAAAATATAAAACAAGTATTCTATTGACTTTTATTTAAAAATTAAAAAGAGAAAAATTCATTAATCATTAGTAAAGGTGGCCTTGTTTCCTATCAATTATAAGGTTTGTGTAATTACAGGGCTTATATATAGTTCAATCAGTTAAGTTTTCGGAAATTCGATTTAGAAAAAGAATGGTTTAGCATTTAATTGCATTAAAACACGGATCCATTATATGTATATATAATTGTTTATATACAATAACAACGAAACTAACAAAAATGCACAAATTATAAACATGACATCATTACCATACGTGAAAGAAATATCAGAGTAGCACATACACCAATTAATATTAATATCGGAGCGGATTGAACCGTTGAACGATAGATTATAAAGACAAAAAAAAATTAACGTTTTCTAGCAAATTCCATGTCAAAATTGTGAAAAGGTATAAAATATTGGTCAAACAAATTATATTTGACTATTACAAAATAAACTATACATGATCATCAAAAGAATATATATGGACTAGAAGATAAATGAAATGAAATTGGTAATGTTAGATTCGACAAATCAAATATAAATATTATTACACTATATTGATCTAGTATTTAAATAAGCGGATTTCTGATATTTTAGTCAATGTTAAACTGTCAATTAGTTCAGTGCAGTCGGCGAATAATACCATCTTTAAGAAACACATTTAAGATCGCACTAGATTAAGGATCGGTTAACGATGTGTTTTTTTGTAAGTTTTTCTTCTATTATGTTTCGCAACGTTTTTATATTCTGATATTTTCAAACTTATATTTTTTAATTACATTATTTCCTGTCAACTTTTGATGTCAACCTTAGAAACCAAGCCTTATTTCTAAATGTTATATCAAAGCGGTCAAGTGAAGAAACAATTTTACAACAAATAAAAAATTGTAACGCATCATTACTTCAATGTGAAAACAATGTTATATTGTATGTAACATATAACCTATATTTCTATAGTTGAATCGGCAAATATCGGCGCTGTTTGAATTAATCTAAACGTCTTTCGCTGAACTTACAGTGAAGTGTCACTGGGGAATCAATGAAACTAAATTGATTCGTCAATATTCGGATGCAGTCGACGTAAACATTATTGTAATGCACAATGTTTGTTGCAGAAAAAGATTACGGCCCTTAATAATATCTCGTTAATAATCATAGATATACGTATCAATATTCTTCTTGCATACTTGTCTGTGGATGACCTAGGACCATGAACATTGTTATCAGTTCCATGATAATATCCAAACTGCGATCAATAATTGCGGCAATTGTTAGAAGATTGCTTAATCGCTAATGATGATATCATTGATACAGAATTGATATACAGTCCCTTATAACATTGACAATTCTTCAGAAATCGCAAAAATTAAATGTTTATGCGTTTTAAAATGTTAAATCGATATGTAACTTTCAGACCCGGTGCAAGTAATTTATTGTATTTTGCGATACTTTATATGAGTATGTCGTGGAAAACTAGTCGGATTTCTTGTCGCGCGATGTCGGTTTATCCTACTTGTCACGTTGGGCTTTGCGTATATAGCTTCATTATTTTTTATTATTACATGGTTTACCGTCCTGCATAATTACGAGCAGCAGCTTTTTAAAAGCGTGACGCATTAAGAACGCTGAAATGTTTATTCGATGAGATTGTCGTCGGCGAACAGACAGAGTGGAATGCCCGATTTTTTATTCATTAGTTGAAGCAGAATTCATTATGCATCCCTGGTAAAAATGGGACACTCGACGTGTCTAAAATCACAATTTACCTGCAAGTTTAAGAGTAACTTGAGCGTCCAAACAGCGTGATTTTAATCAATTTGGACGTCCGCGAAGCGTTCCGAGGGTATACGGATTTTTACTATATAGGGATATTAACTTTGGTATGACAGAATAAATAATTCTGAATACACTATAAAGTCTAGTAAATTAGGAGGTATTCTAGGAGATGATCTAAAGTTGGTTAGAATGAAACTTTAAGATGTTGAAAAAAAAGCATTAATGCAAATTTAATATTAATCAAGAATTTATGCAATATTTCAGAAATAAGTCAGTTTTAATTGAATAAATTGTCGACATTTTCGAGAATTATATGTATCGAATTTTATATCAAAACATTTAATTAAGCTATAGAAATTCTTAAACGCTTACGTCAGTTAACCTGTTTCCTCGCAAACTGAGAACGCGAAATTGCTCCAGCCAGTACGTTCCATCCAATAGTTCCACAGATTCCAACAAGTTGTTGTCCAAATATAGGTCAAGCACGCGTTTGTACGCAGGATTTGTTTTAAGTGGTGTCAGATCGCTAATCTGCGCGTTAAAACCGCAATTACAATTACTATGATACAAGTCGACGTACCTTCAAAGTACGTAATTTATTTTTTTTCTAGCTGAAATATGCTACGCTCTTTACATTATTTTGTTGTTATTAAAGAAGTAATATTCATATTTTGAGTGAGTTTACACTGAATCGATATAAGTCAGATTCAGCTTAATATTATTTTAATCTAATAAAAGTTGCATTTCATGTAGAGAAAAATTTAATTATGTACGGCATTCCTAAATGACGTTCAATCGAATACTATAATGAATTCAAATAAAGTCGTCTGACACTTGACTTATATATTTCTAATTTATAAAACATTTATTTGTTCATTTAAAAACGTTTTAAATCACTCGTACTTTTTATCTATATGAATGATTATTAAGGTAACAAAAAGTAATAAATGTGGAAATCATAAGAAAACAATATACCTTATTATTTTCAAGATGCAAAGAAGTGGTATTATCCGGTAAAAATTCCGGCATCTCCGTGAGTTCTCGATAACTGCAATTGACAGATGCAAACGCCATAAGTTGTCGCGTGTGTATACCAGTACGACCCACGACGTACACTAATTCACAGTCGCATACGATCAACTGACATTCTTCCGCTAATTTCTAAAACAATACGATCAAAACTGATTTTGTCCAACAACAACTTCTTTCTTTTATCTTTTCGTTTGTACTTATATTTTCAATTATCAGTCATGAAATTTTTAGAGTACACAACCTGCAAGACCTCCAATACTGGTATCAATGGTCGGCCCTTGTGAGGTTCGAAACAACGTAATTCTTCCTTATCGGCTACTTTACCGATTAATGATTCGACCTCTGGATCAAGTATCCACATCATGGATTCGTCACACTTCAATGGATTCCCTGAAAAGGATTTTCTTTAAATTTCGTGGAATGATATTTTACTCTACACAGAGTGAAAATTGAGCCACACTTCTAAAAAAGTGAATTTTCATTCTTTTTTGAGTATAAATTTTTCGACTCACTCCAAAAAAGAAGGTGAAATTTCAATCCATAAAGTGCGAAAAACCAAAGCGTCAAAATTCAATATTTTGAAAGAATGTCTTAATTTTTACTCTTTCTGGGGTGAAATTTCACTCCAATTGAAAATGCTATAAATGTTTATATGACGCGTTATATTTATAGACTAAATAAACACGAAAAAAATAAAAGAGTCAGTCACCTCCATGATTATTTAAATCTCAAAGAGTCAAAATGAACTTAAATATAATTGAGTATTAGGAAAATTAAACCAAAATATTTAATTTAGTAAGTTTTTATTAAAATTATTAATAACTTACAGTAACGTTACCTGATAAATAAAATTCATTTAGCGACGATGGAATCCCTACGAATGATTGTCGCCAAATTTCAGAAAATGCATTATTCCGCAAATCAAGCACCTTAAGACTCGATAGATTTCCAAAAGCATAATCGGGGAGTTCTCGTAACTTGGTGCCGGTGATTTTAATACTCTAACATACAAAGTAAGTACTGTTATTTTGACCAATGAATTGAAAGAATAAACTAAAAAAATTAAATAAAAATATGATTTAAGGTGATACACCTGAATGAGTAGAAAATTTCGATTTTTCATTTTTTTTTTTTTTGCATTTACATCAAGTAAATGCAAAACAAAAATGAAAAATCGAATGATGTGTCATGTTTCACGAATTTCCGGTGAAAATTTCTAGTCAATAACTCAATAAATTACGAAATTATAGCCGGGAGTGTGAAAAGTCTCTATTCGTTAATTATTCATTAAAAAATATTTAAATGCGTTTTTCCGGTAACCACATTTTTTAAATCGGTACCTAAAATTCGAAAACTACTTATCCCATATAAGTCCTGAATGGACGTTTTATTAAATGCAACCGCGAAAGGATATATATGATTATTTCAAAAAAAACATGGATTTTTCGTCCTAAATTTTGCGATTTAGAAAAATGGAAAAAGTGTTCCAAAAAATTCCAGCATATTCTTTGATCAATTCTAAGAATTTTTGGTTTTTCAAAAAATTTTTCAAAGAATTTTTCAAAAAATAAATTCCTGAACTTATTTTTATGTTTCAGCCGCCATTTTTGATTCTCTCACCTTTATTTAAAAAATGTTGATATACACATTTTAAAGTTCAAGTCTCGTGGACGCGATTTCCTTACTTCAAACAGGAATTTTAAAATTATTTCAATGGGAAGAATATGTATCTTTTTTTTCACGGTTACTTTTTTCGAAAAATCTACTAAAAGATTCTGTGAGTTCAATTTATTTTACGTCAGGACATTTTTTATTCGCAACAAAAGGATCAATTTTTGTCGAACATCACTATTTTCATTTAAAACACCCGAAGACTAAGACTAAATTTTAGTATTTGGCTTAATAATCGTTTTGTTTTTTCAAATAATTTTTGTAGAAATCCAAATAGGAACCATAATTGTAGATTTTTTTTTTTATGGCAGTCCGAAAAAAAAGAAAAAATCTTTAACAATTTTTGGAAATCCTTAATAAAAAAGAATTTAAAGTATTCTTGTATATGTGTATTTGTATATGTAAAGAAACTTCCGACAGGATATTTTGTACGAATTACCTTTAAAAATAAAAATAAAATAAAGTTAAGAAAATATTTATATTCCAATATAATTCACCTCAAGCACATGATTTTCCGAAGGAAATGGTGTAACAAATTTAGTTAAATTTCCACCAATCACGTTGAATCGCCTTAAAGCAGGGAACTTGAGCAACAGGGCCGATGGATTTAATACTTCGTCCTGCCAATTCCTGAGCGTGAGTACTTGTATGTTATTCTCCAGACTGCACAATAACCATGGACAATTCAACTATAACATTTCAATTATTCAAAGCAAAAATATTCTGTTAGTTCCAAAATTTCCTGAATACAATAATTCTATTGTATATTATATATATTGTAAGAACAAATAATTTCATTTAGAAGTAACTATTGTACCATTGTTAGCAATACTTTAATTTGACTGTGATGTAGGATTCAATAACTTTTAATAATATTTCAATCATTTTCTTTTCATTTTGACAGTTTTCTGATGATTTAAACTATAGAGTCAAGGCTTTTCTGAAAATCTAAGATCAAAAATCAGAAAATTATTATTACAACTTATTAATATAACTTTAACATTTTCATATTTCAAAATTTTTATTTTTATATCCGTTTCAATCCTTCGCAATATTTGAGTTTCAATATTATTCAAATTGTCAGTCTCTTTTCGATGGTTACAATTCATGCCATTCTTCACTTTTGAATCTTTGAATGAGTAAGAAATTGTGGTATACACCATAACCAGTTAAATACATGCAATATATGATTAATTCGATATAGATTTAGCCGTGTGGGACAGAGAAAATACGATAATAATATCATGTCGTGTTATTTGTGAAAGGAATAATTAATTAACATTTGGTAGGAGAATTTGTGACAATAGTAAAACGTCGTGCTTCTATTCTACGTAGGATGGTAGGTTAAGCACATACATATGCAAAGCTTGGCGTTCAATATAACGGCATGAAATAAACTTGAATGTGTAGTTATACACTCAAATAAATTCAAATAAACTAGATTCGTAACACTCGCACGATAACAATAGGCAATAACAATGCCCAGGTCGATGTGCTTGTATACTACAATTTTGCCTTTTGTGAAGTTGACAACGTCGCCATAATATTTTGGAGGTTTTTGTGGAATGTTATACATTTTCAGTAAATCGTATTTTGTACAAAAACTCGGAAAATATTCTTGTGCTAATATTCTATTATCGAAGAATCAGACATACTAACTAAGATTACACAAGCAGAATTTAGCATTTATCTTTTTTTTTTACTTAAACAAATGATTTACCCTGATGAATTCCACGTTTTGAAGAAAGTTCCATGACAGACAACTTCGTGAATTTCGTGGGTCGTGAAGTTTTGTTGGTGAAGATTCTGCAATAGTGGCCTGCATCCATTCCGAAATCCATTCCTTGTCGAATTTAAACCAAAACTTCCTCTTGGTGCTCTGTAATAATGTTTAAAAAATTATTATCTGAAAACTGAGACAAATGATAAATATTTATAATATTTCGAAAATAAAAGGTATAACTTATACATGCGATATAAGTTATACCTTTTGAATGACATTCCAAAAGAAAAATAAAAAATGTATAAAAAGAAGAAAAATATTATAAAATCATCACAAGGAAAATGGCTAGAATTCAAGAAAAGTAGACGAATGCGTCGATGATAGAAAAAGTTGATCAGCAAGGTTGATTAAAAAATTGATAATGCAATGTTAATATAAATAAAAAGTAAAAGGATTGAAAATGAATTGACGAATTTTAGCAATGTTCAAAAAATGAAAAATTTTATAAACTTGACATAATTAGATAAATATTTGTATTAGACATGAAAAGTGTTGTCAGCCAATTGATAAAGCAACAATTAAAAAAAAAAAAAAATTTTTAAATTCTACGAAGAAGATATTCCCTCTAGATATAAAAGAAAAAATAGGGACATTATTAGTTGGTGTTAATGTAAAAATTGCAATATCTCGTAATTTTTTTTTTATTTAAGCATATATATATGACCTTTAAGCATATATATTTTTGGCAGTATAATTTATACATTAAACAAAATAATTCTGTTAATTAGTTATTTTTACATAATTTTAATGTATATTGAAATAACTAATTAATATTAATACTAATTATATTTTAATTTACTACAAATTCAAATTCGTTTTTTTTACGTTTCAATAAAAATTCTGATTTTTAAAAATCGCAAGTAATAAATAAAAGCGAAGAAAATCTAATAGAAACTCTTAATCCAAGCACATTTTTCAACAGAAATTTACAGCCTTTTAGGCGCAATTGCAATAAAGTAACAATAAAGTAACAAGCGTCTAGATGTCTCATCACTTTCATTTAGCGGGAGCAAATGCATTAGCCCCGCGTGCATGATGGGAAGCTCACTTTATTTCACCGGCTTGAATAATACATACCGTTTTGCAACAGATAGATGCAATTTTCTTAAATAGCAAATGTTATTCATGGCGTGTAACACTTGCGAATAATCATACATCATTCATGATTATCATAAGCAATTAATTATTTCCTACTGAAATATTAGCTAAATGCTGAACGTGCATGTGAAATTCATCACAGGTACACATCGCGGAGCTTGCGAGTGCTTTTTATACGCTTCAGACGATAATAAATTATTTATTGCATATATTACTGAAATTTCGCTAAACTGAAATGTTAATTTGGCTTTTCGCGATAATCACTTTCGTCGATTATGATGATCCGACGACTTTTTGTAATTGCACGGTATGATACCGTTTCTTACTCCGATACCGATAATCATTGCGATATCAATACCCGTAGCGATACTGATACCTATTTATATAACGATACTGATATCAATACTCATTGCGCTACCTATTCCGATACATTTTCCGATATCGATATCATTAGCGATATCCATACCTATCACGATACCAATTCCGTATTCCGATAGCTATTGTGATGCGGGTATCCATATAGCGATACCGAGACATATTACGATACCGATAACCACCGCGACATCAATGCCCATAGCGATACCGATACCTATTTCGTACCGATACCGATACCGATACCAATACCCACAGCGATACTTCTTCCGATCATACCTATTAAGATACCAATTCCCTATTATGATACCTATCGTGATGCGTATATCCATAGCGATACCGATACCTATTTCGAGACTGATACCTATTTCTATACCGATACTGATACCAATACCCACAACGATATTTTTTTTCTATCAAATTTTGATTGTCGTGTGATAATTACAGAAATTCAGTCCGAACTCAGTGAATTTCGTGACTTAAAAATTCAAACATTTTAGACCAACATTGATTTTTTCAAATTTTTAGTACTGATTTATATTTTATTATTGTTATACAGAACACATTCTACAGTAAACCACAAGAATTTCATATAGTTTAAAAACATATTTTTACGAAATAAAAAAGAAAGGAAATTACGAATATCATAAATTGTTAAATGGTATCAAACATAAATAATATAACACATACATTATAATAGAAATTCAACGTTTTTTAAACTTTTTTGAAAAAAAATACAAAATAATTTTACACTTTATTTCTTATCGATTTTTGGTTATTAAATAAAAACAAACAAAAAAACTGAATGCCAATCATCTTCTTATTTTCACGAATTGTGCTAGTATAGTCGCGCATTGTAATTCTATTTTCGCGTTGATTGTACTCCATTGTCAGAATCTCAGAAATGATATATTGCACTATTTTCGCTGGCTGTATTTGAACAAATTTCTTGTTTGCACATTTCCGAAGGTTATTACGTTATTATAGAGCTGTGAAATATTATTCACTTGTAGACATGTAATTTCACACTTGATAAACCTCTAATTTCATTATTTAATCGATAGAACATTTTTATCGCTAATGAAAAACTAAGTTTTATCTCTAAACTCTGTTTAAACAACGAATAATTGAAAATCTATAGAATAAATTATTTTTTAAATTATTTCAAACATCACTTGTTATATGTTCGGAAAACAATTATAAATACATTATAACAACTTACGTCGACAACGCGATTGTCAAAATTCCTAAAATGGTCACTTTTCTAATCATTGTGATAGGACGAAACGTTCAGTTTCTCCCTGACGCTGACGGCAACTTGTACTGCAATTTCAAAACAAAAACTAGTGCAATCATTGCGGTGTTTTGACACTTTCAAACTGAAATCAATCACAAGAAACGATTTCGAAAGCTCTTTTACTGGGTTAAATTACAACTGAAAGCTCCGTCTATGATTTCTTCTTTGCAAACATTGTACAGGTAATTCCTAATTTTTTAATTTTTCATTCTAAAGGGAAGAACTTGTTGTTGGTTTTTTTTTATCACATTACTCTTGACAGACATGTATGCAATTGTCTGCAATATTTTTAATTCTAATGCATTTTACAATCGGCGAACAGAACGGAAAAACGGCCTGGTACAGATTAGGCAGCCAGACAAACTGACAAGAAGTTACATTCGAGACGTGCATATTGCTACATCTATATATAGAAGCGATACGAATGTACTTAGTAGCACCTGTAGAATGCATCTATACGACATGCTAATCCTCCGGTTAATATTTGACTGGTCAACATATTGTATATGGCTTATTGCGATTCGCGGGTCATCGCGGATACCAGGCTGCGTTAAACGTTTGTACAAATCAAATCCCTGCACACTATGGAGTATTATTTTCCAACTTTCCGAAGACACCTGTTTTAGACTTGTATTTGCCAAATAACAGCTTAAAAAAAAAAGCGTAAATCATTCAGCAAAACATTGAGTTCACGATTCAAAATTCATAAAGAGTTCACAAAAATGCACTTAATATTTTTACATGAAATGACAGAAACATTTCAAGAAAGTCTGATCATCTGTTGCACCTGACGACATATATAGTCACGCTATATAGATCTACGTCGTTATTATAGCAAAGCCAGTATATAGTAAAAGCGATTGTTTAACGATTGGTCGAATCTCTGACACTCGTTTTTTTATAGTAATTTTTCACCCTGTATACACCGACCAGAAGTCTCCAGTCGATTTTGAAAACAACGTCCATCGAGTATTGCTGAACATCGGAACGTGAATAAAAGGATTTAACCTTGGTTTTATTATTGTTGACAAATCCGAGCGATTGGCGAATCCACACAACAATCGATCAAACATTTAAATTTGCCGATGGTGTTTTAAAAAAAAATACGATTTTGTAATATTTGTGTTTCATAATCGATTATGTAAGAATTATCATTTTAAAAAAATATTTTTGATAAATATATAAGAATACAAAAAATCACGGCTTAAAATTCAAAATTTCAAAAATTCAAATAATTAAAAAAAAATTTAAACTCTTCTTTGATGATCGTTTATCAGATAATTTATTTATTACGTCAAGTATAAAAATTATATGTAATTTGAGTATATTCAGGACGATACTTGAATTTCCATTCTAATCATCCATTAAATTATAAAATTGGTATAATATTAGGTTTAATCGATCGTGCGTTAAAATTCTCAGAGAGATACGTATTAGAGAAAAACAATTAGAACGAGTTTTCGTTAAAACAACATCTATGCCTGACGTACAAGGAATTACTGATAAACTTAACTATAAATTAAAGAACAATAACATTCGAGTTGTACCTATTCCAGTCAAAAAAACATTGGAAATATAGACAACCTTAAAAAAGAAAAACATAGCTGTGAGGTTCATCAAATTCCATGTGCACACTGAATCTGGTTTACATTGGGCAGACTGAACGAAAATTAGAAACAATCATAAAAGAACATATGAATAAAATACTAATGATGATCCTGAAAAATATGTAGGTTTAAGGTTTACACCGTGTGCAGACTTCACATAATTTTGATTATAAATCAATTAAAATTTTAGGAGTTGAAAAACATCATAAAAAAGAAAAGAAATAGAAAATTATTTTATTAAAATAACTATAAAAATACCGTTAATATTAGATTTGAAACATCAAATCCGCCACAAATTTACAATAGTATAATACAAACAAATTTAAGAAATAATAGTTAATTCCAAATTGATATTAAACCTATAATAACAGATGATGGCGTATTGACCTGTAGATAGAAGTGACTTTACATTTCCTTAAATACGCGTATGCTTAATTCTGCTTGTTTTCATTATATATATTTTTGAAGAGGGTCCACACAATAGGACCGAAACGTCAATTTATGTATTTAGTCAAAGACTGTATTTAATTTCAATATTATATATAAGTTAACTCTATAAAATACGAGAATTCCATAAAATATTGAACCCAATAATTGACTCTAAAAGGATACATGAATGTTGAACTGGAATTTGAATTAAACATTTCCAGCCATGGATTTTGCCGGAAAACATAGCATCAAAATTACTAATCGGATATCGAGATTCTTCCCAATGTAGCGTTTCCGATGTAGATCGTATTATATATTTTCGTACCGTCGAACGAAACATCACTGAATTCTTTAACTCTGCTTTAAAAATATTAAAAATTTAAAAGCATTAACAATTTTCAACTGCACACTAGGTAATGTAGGACCTCCTCGTAATGCAAATAGACTTTCAAGTAATGTTAACCGTAAAACAATATAACATGTTCTCAAGATAAGAAAAATATTGTTCGATTAACATAATAGTGTAAAGATGTCCGTTTAAGTCAACGATAGTGTTTATGCAAAACCTTTAAACAAGATAATAGATGTTTACAATAAAGTACAAAAACGTTCAAAAAATCATAATCGCTTTATCCTACACTGAAAAAATCAACAAATTTTTCTTGTTCAAGAAAGTAAAAAAGATGGAAAAAAATAAATAAATGTTGATAAAAGATGAAAATTAAAGAAAACATACAAAACTAACAAAATTGGTGAGATTTAGAGAATATTACAAAACTTAAACGAAAAAACGTACTTTTTTCGAAAATTATTCGAATATTTTACCCAAGTTAATACCAACGACAAAAATAAAAAGTGAAAATTGATAAATTGATAGTATGCAAATAAACAAAAGAATCTAAACACAAAAAAAAAGTATAAAGACCTAACATATAAAAACAATATATATACAATTATTGGCTTAAATGGGTGCAAAAGTAGAACAGTTACCGATCGTGGTTTCAACAATAAAAGTATAAATATAAAGTGATTGAAACATTTTTTCAAAATTATGATTTTATAGAAGGGTGATTCTACGTAACATATACATAATCCTCAAAAAAATATCACTGAAATTGGTTGAAAATTAAACGAGGATTATCCGAAATAAATTATTTCCCTTCATCTGCAACAAAATCAATTTATTTCGCATAATTCTTATTTAATTTTGAACTAATTTAACTGGTATTTTTTGGGGATTAGATATGTTGTAACTGGTATAATTTACAAATACTATTTCAGATAGAAAAGTGTTTTCAAGTTTTAAGATATGTAAGGTCCGAAATAAAAAGTTGAATATGGCGGTCTCCAAAATGGCTTCCGAATTCAAAATTTTTTTGAACAATTTCAGAATGGTCCTAGATATATATATATATAAAAAATTTAATTAAATTTTACGTATGTAAAAACTGCATTAAATTTTACATCAGACATTATGCGTCAGAAGTATTTTTGGTACAGACAATAATACGGAAACAAAAAACGATAAAGATTCATTGAAAATTGATGACATTTGGGACTTGATAAATTCGAAAAAAGATAACCAGAAATATAAAATCGGAAATAAAAAGGGTTGATCTTTCATTTGTGAATATTTGAATTAAAATTCTAGCGAAGGGATAATTAATGCATTTAGTTGTATCAATGACACGTTGGCATTTTCATTAAAACAGCATTTAATGTTACATTGGCGTGCTTTCAAAAAGCACTTGGTGGCTGCTGTACGTCATATAAATCTGATCAAACAATATACGACTGTAATTCAATCAGTTTGAAAGCGACATCACTATACAGGGTAATGATAACATTTCAACAATAGAGGATTTATTTGACAAAATATTTATTACAACTAATACTAGTCTAGAAATTTATACAGGATGTACCAAAAGTTTCTGTATAAATGCACAAAGTACAGAAATATACAGAAACTACAGGTTATAGTGAAGTAAACAACTGTAAACGAAAAAATGAAGAAATTTAGAGACAGAAATACGAATTCTTTTCTATTCATGCCATTAATAAAAAAATTGTAACTCTGAATTCGGATTCTTGACGTTTTTGTTGATTTGAATATTTTTTCATTTTCCGGGTATATATACGAACCTAGTCCCACTTCATTTACGAGACACATTTTTTTGTAAAGATGAAAATTTTTAATGTCGAAATGATCGCAGAGCTCTCTATTCCTAGTGTTTTAATTTCTTGTCGAAAATACCTTTCAAATTAAACTCTATACTTGACCCATGTTGCAATTCAAGTTATTCATCCCCCTCGTGCTATGTATCACAGTAATATCACAGCGGACATGTAAGCTTTCTATGATGTACATGTAATATATTACAGAGATATTGTGATATATATGTGATATTCAATGCCGTCAGGGTGGGGATGGAGGTTGCACCCCTGCCCCCCAAAATGTCAGGTGGACATCCCTGAAAACATAGAACGTAACAGTTTCGTAACATTTACATAATTGTTACTTGTTGCATAAATATTACATAGTTGTTACATAACTGTTACGTATAATATGTCAGAATTGTGCTTGCTGGGGTTGATATTATTCGCTCTGATGTCAATAAATATAAGTACATATATGATATTTTTTAAAATGACTATATTATGGTTTGATAGGTAATACAGGGATAATAAATACAAGGCCAGATAAAATCAAAACAATACTGTTGATCCTAGTCTTGATTTAAAACAATAATTCCAATCTCGACGTCGAGAAATTCCGACATATCTTTCTTTAAATGTAATTACTCCTGCAGGTCTTGGTACCCTGCTGAGCCCAGAATCAGTTAACGTTGCATACTTAAAGCACAACGTATATATATACGTCAAATCGAAATCACGGTAGCATGACACGTATATCTTGCAGTTTCACGTCATTTACCGCAATCTGCGTGAACTTGTATGGTTTGCAACCTCTTATCGTAGGTGTACATAATTCCGGAATATTTGCGTTAGATAACAATCTCGCCGGTGCATGCCTTAAAAGCTGATGCTTAATAATGGAATAAGAGTGGTCTATTGCGGAATAGAATATTTAATACAACGGACTTTCAAAATCATTATTATCCCATTAGCGACTTTAGTGAATAGTTCTACACTAATGTATACATAATTAATTTGTCGTTGTAATTGCGTACAAGCAATTGAGGGTCAAACTTTCACAACAACAAAAAAATACAATATTTGCACTGGTCGAAAATCACCTATTTCGTGCACCAGTATAAAATAGTGTTAAAACCCTATATAGTAGAAAATAAGACCAGTTTATGGCCATTTTTCTAGAATCCATTACTTTTAATATCTAGGAAAATTGAACAGAAACTGGTCTCATTTTCTACTATAGGGAATAACTGAATAAATTACAGTTCTGTCAGCATTTTCTATTTATAGAGAAATTGTGCGACTCCGTACTTTTCATGGAAATAATAATGATCTACTGGGTGTTGTTGAACTTGATAGCCTTGATGTTTAATTACTTCTACCCACATCCGACAGATAGGATGACGGCTTGAAATTGATCTGTTTGGGAAAAAAAAATCCTTGGTTTTTCGTCAAGTGTCCGTATTTCCATATATACATATATTGGTTACTATAGTTACCAGTAATAATTTACGCGGTTTCCTGTTACGAACCGTAATGAATTTGAACAATCCTACTGGTACGAATGGTTCTCAGTAATTCCACTTAATAAGGCTTGCGTATATCATGAAAACTGATGAAAACTAAAAATCGAAATTTGACGCCCTTTACATAAATATGATGTACCCTTTTATCAAATGTCTATAAAAAGGCTTCCGTTTACTAATCATGTTTGAATTTTTAGATTAAACAAAGGTTTCTCTGTGTACCATATTATCTCGCACGTACTCGGTACATTATTTTATTTCTGGAGATCTATATCACTCCGTCAATAAATGTGCATTGCGCATAAAATGTCTGTTTTATTAAGACCTGTGACATTTTTTTTACAATTATATCCACTACAATCGTTATATCACTAACTATATTATTAAAATGTCTACATTTTCAGATTCACGTATAATTTCTGAATTTATTCTGCAGCTTTTATTATACTTATTTATAATTCTTCTGTGAGTTCTTATACTTGTTTTTGTTTATGTATTTTGTTTGCTTTTAAATTAGTCGACTTGTACGTCCTTTTTACCGTTGAAAAAGTGATTTCTTTTGATTATGTCCCGCAAAGCACGGGGAAGTCTTCAGGATATCCTAAGGATCTCCTCGGGAGCTCCAAATGCTCGCGATTTTTTATCCTCAGAATATCCTTATAAAGTGGATCCCAGGATTTCCTCCAGTATCAGAATTTTATAATCAGATAAACAAAATTGTTGTAAGTTGTTCGAATAAATGAAATATTTCAAAGCATATACTTCTTATAATAAACATTGTATATAATATAATATAATATAATATACAGTGCAATCTTATAATGATTCTACATTACACAAAATATATGACAATATTTAAAAGGAACTTTTACAGCAATAAATTAGCAGAAATCAATAACACCCTTGTTGGAAAGCATGCGGGATATCCTTATATAGAGTACCCTGTGGTAATCCAGGAAGAATTTGGGATATTCAGGATGCCCTGCCCTGCAAACATTGAAAGTAACAGTTTCGCAACACTTATTAGAAAAATGTTACTTTTTACGTAATTGTTACATAGTTGTTACGTGATTGTTACATAAATGTCAAAATTGTAGCTCGCTGGGTGAGGACATCTCGTGCGGTATAAATCGATTGGATGTAGGGTAGCAAAATCAATAAATGAACTGTAAAAATATTCAGTTTTAAAATGTTACAATAAAGCTTTGGTATTTGGGAGAAAACCATCTTTTAAATCTGCTGTGCAGCTTTCGGAACATTGCATATAAGTCTTGTGGAGACATCTGTCGGCATTCTTCGTACTTTCTTGATAGTATTACGTGCAGCGTACAATTTGTCAATATATATGTTCGGTTAAAAGAAGAATCGAAATATAATTAAATTATAAACTTGCTTAATCTTTATTTAATTATATAATTTCATAATTTCATCGTACATTTTATATTATAAACTTTTTATTTTTTAATCTCATTTTGTCTATAATAGCTCCTTTGCAAAATGTAACGTGTACGTATATACATAGTTTTTTTTTTTATACTCAAAGAATACATTTATACATAAAAAATTTATTCTACCTAAAATTCCATATATATAAAATTTAGTACATGAATGAATTTCATTAAAATAGCTAGATTTTATAGTCTTGGATTATTTAAAAAGTCTTAAAAATACCAAAAGAAAATAACTTTTTTACTTACAAATTTATTATAGATATATAATTTAAAATACTCTACGTATTTTTTATAAACGAAAAAAAAATCATAATACATTCTATACTTTAACAAAGACATGATAGTTCATGAAACGTAAAAATATCAAAGATTTTAAAATTGTACAGAAATCTATTAATTCTTTTATTACCTAACATATTAGTAATACATTAAATCTATTTAAAGATTTGTTATTATTGTTTTTTCAATTCTTTTACCTTTTATACTATCTGGGATATCTTCCTCTCCGTGATATACATGTTTCAACAAAGTATGGGGAAACAGCTATAGATGTCCCCACTCGCTTCGCTCGTATGTTAAACTTCACACTCGTGAATATCGATATTATTACGCCCTTTAACATACGATATTAACTTTTATCGTGGCCTTAGAGGATTATTAAACCAAAGCATTATCATCAGATTTGATTGGATTACTGGAAATGTTCTACTGTAACAATATGTATATATATTGAATTAAAATTGACGGCTTGAAATAATGTCAAGTGGAACAAACTCCATTGATTTTGTCGATGTTCATTTATTTCCAATCGTAATTTTTTTTCCATTCATAACGTTTTTTTTTTTTTTTTTTTTTGGACAGACTTATATACGAAATTAATGGACTCCCAAAAGTAGCGCGAAAAGAATGAGTATTTCGCAAGAAAATTTTATTATTGAAGATTTTCTTATGCTTTTTGGCATAATTATAAGTTGTTATTAATATTCGCCATATTTTTATTGAAAGCAGAAATAAATTCTCTTAAAAATGAAAAAAAAAATTATTTCCATACGTTAAAATTAAAAGTAGATACATGCAGTTGAATGTCCAGGAAGATGGCCCTTGTATTATATGCCTTCACGTGTAATCCAGGGACCTTCATTTGTAAACATTCGATTTTAAACGAAACTGCTTATCCCAGAAGTTTGCATTTACAAGTAGTTTCTTACTTTATAGAGCCATTTTTCTGTATTTTTTCGGAATATTTTGAGGAAAAATTGATTTTAAAAATTGAATTACATTTTTCACCGGTATTTTGTTTATGCATTTTTAATAGATATATAATCAAAATAACTACTAATCTACGTAAAAATAATCATAATCAATGGCTACCTCATTAGTATTCATCTATATATGCATATATATTAAAAACTTTAGTCAGTTGTTTTGAATTTATTTATTACCAAGACAAACGATTACAAATTGGACGCTGTAAGTAATAATTGACCAGGTAAGAAGTTGAACAAAAATCATTTGATCTATAGATCATGAACGCAATATTGATGTCGCAGTTATACGGTTTTAACGAATGAACGTATACAACTAATTCGGGAAGGAAAACATCGACTTTCTTAGGTTTAGATGGGTCTCGGTCACTTATGTACACGTGCACGTATATAGCATGTATATATAGATATACTTTATTCTTCTTGTATACATTTCGAGTCATTCCTGCTGATATTGCATATTTCTCTCATTATTATATCTGCACCCTGCTAATTTTTCTTCGACGCAATCGAGCCTTTTGAAGGCAACGATGAAAATCGCTAAAAAGTATAGTAAAATGAAAACGCCGTATTAAAGCGCGAGATTGGCACGTTTCCATTCGCATGCAATATAAGATTTTCTAAAAAATGATTTTTCCTACAAACGGGACGACGGACGGGAGAGTAAAAAAAATCTAGCAGAGGCACGAGAAAAACGCGCGCTTTTAATACTACTATAGACAATCACTCGCCGATCACGCAATATTCCTAGAATACTTCTCGACGTCTGTTAAGAACTCTTTAAGAGCTCTTTTTGATTTTGCGGAGCTTCTCGCTCATACTGTTTAAAAACATTGTTTAAATGAACACGAGGTCGTCACCAATAAACGTCGAAAGTGTCGGATTGCTAATTTTAAAAAATCGTAAACAAAGGTAACAAAAATAATCTCACTGAATGAGCTAACGTTCGTTTTCGTAACAAAATATTAAATAACAAAATAAGTTAATAATCGTTCTTTACAAGGTACAGTAAGTTTAACTCGAAATCGCAAAAAATTGTATAATGAAATAATTCAAAGCTTACAGCTAAACTTATTTGTATACTTGCATAACTGTATATTACTTGCATAAAAATTGATTTACGTCTTTTATGTCTTTTTTTTCTTGTCGAATAAAAATATACGAAATATTGCACGTAAGTAAATTTCTAATACAAGCCAGCATAATACGATCTTAAGTCTCTTTGAGCAAACTGAGAAGTTTTCCAGATGATTCTGTTCGTTCAATTGAATTTTTGTTTTGTCACAACATCACGACGTGTACCCTAATCATTTTTCTTTTCCATGTTCTACAATACCTTTTTCTGTACATTTGTTCAAAATTTTGACCTAATGATATGCAATATTGAAAACATTACAAAATTGTCAATTGGCAAAGTTGAGTATCATTTTATAACTTTTTAGAGGTTGAATTCAGTTTCCCTAGATCAAAAATAGTTAACATTTTTATAGACAATTTGTTCTCTTCCAATCTCTGTACAATACTCCCAATGATCATTTACATCGTTCGAAGGAGAGTCTTTTGCTCCAACATCCATCACTCAACTTGGCGAACATAAAATATCCCATTATAAATGCATTTTCAACGTTATGCAAAATTTCCTACTTTGACACATCGAAGAACTTTTCGATTCTCGAAATCGAACGTTTGGAAATCAAAGTTTGACGATAAATTTCAATTCTACGTGCAAAATCATCCTTCAGGCCGAATCTCAAACTTCAAAATTATGCAAGCTTGCGCACTATACTTTTGTCCGTGTATGTTGGTATCGCAGTACCGAAAAATTCTCAGACGAAATCGCATCTAAGAACTCGATAAGATCTCAAATGAGAATTCTATTTAAATCATGCGAGAATAATTTGTAGAGTATGAAACACGATGTAACACCTGACATCTGCCGATAATTCTTGGAAGATGTCAGGATGATGGCCAGGTGAATCGAATTCTTTTAATCTATCATTGACTTATCACTTTTTACCAAGTTTTCAGATGAGATCTCATTAGATAATTTCCAGTCGTGCGGTCATCATACATCAATGCTTTTTATATACGTATTTACGAATAGTCACGTTAGACTACACCTATATACTGTTACCGTTTACATCGTTATTCTATTGCACTCAACCACGTACCGTTTCTCTCACGGTGTACTACTATACATATGTATAATCACATGGACGTACGACGGCTATCGTTTTCGTGTATATATCGTTTATTACATTCATTTCTCGCTTAAATTTCTCTATAGTCTCTATCAAAAATCAATCCGCATTAATATGTTGATATAATGATCCACAACCGCGATTAAAGTTGACGGAGCTTTCGTACATGAACATGGACAAGTGTACGCTTTAGTTATCGCAATCTACCGTTCCGAATCAGTCTACTACTGCCTGAACCTATGCGAAATGCATTTAGTCACACGGTTAACGGACAAGGCCTCGCAACCTATCGTTGATTAATCAATGCTTGTCGAACCTTGATGAGCACCTCGTGTACTACGTTTCATTAACGTAATTCGAACATCATGGACACTCTCCTAATGTACAATGAAATCAGTACATACAAAAATGACAAGTGATAGTCAGGTCGGGTAGGATCGTGATCTCGTCAGCAACGACAAGTCTTGCAACGACCATGCTGTGATAACTTATTACGATGCAATGGCACTGATTAATGAAAGACCCGTTGCGGAGTTCCGAATGTTTAGCAAGTATTTGCCTCGTGAAGAAACACCGCAATTTTTCCGTACACTTGGAATTAAAGGATTTTGTGCTGGTACACAGAAATACCCATCGCGCATCCTTCATTCTTCAATTAAAAGCAATATAGGAAGATGCAACGTAAAACCAACGAAAAATTGAAGTATTAGTATTTTCAGATAATACTGCCATGTTGTTAACAGCATCCGAAAATGACTTATCTTTAAATCATGATAAGTGCAGTATCGTGCAAAACCCGCACGCAATTTTTCCCTATGTTCATTATTAATATCGACACCCTGTATAGCGAAATTTCAACCTAATCTCCTAAGAATAAGGGATAATCTCTTTTATTTTGAACAGGCGAGAGTTCACGATAATTTCGTATGCGTGTATTATACTCAATGAGCATTCAAAAAGTTCTGGAAGTTGGAAACTTTACAAACTCATAATGAGCAATTATTACGTACCATCATTTTTCAATCCATCGGTTTATATGAATCATGAATATCGGTACGTTGAGGTGTTTCTTCATTAGTTTCAATCTACATAGACGTCAATTAATTGATGAGTGATTCGACGCAGCTAGAAGAATTATAAGAACCTATAAATTACGAACTATTTCGCACAACCTCGTTTGCTTGCAGAGAGCGATACTTCCCGCACAATATGGCAACAATATGATGCTACGGTCTGCTTGCGTAATAATGACCATGTCTCGTCAGATTTCCTCGGACACAGATAGCGCCGAAGTACGTAATCTCCGGTTATAAATTTGGCACATTCAGCCAGTCGCGTTGACAAGTTGGCCAATCATTTTCACTAGAGCAAACCGAATTGCCAGTTTCCAACTTGTCTTCCCACGTAATACTACTCTGGTTTTTTCGCGCTTGCTGCAAGAGATGAAGGATAACATGGACCGCTTCGATAATTCATGTTTCCTGCGCAATTCTTAACGCGAGAATATAAAATACACCACATGGAGAGACACTATAATCAGGAGACAACTAACCTACGTTCCTACCTACGACTACAGGACCGGGGAAGATGATAGTCATCCCCGTTGCGTGAGTCGACTACGCGACAGAACTTGGAAGTTCGATAGTTTCGGACAGAGTTAAAAGTAATAATACTATCAGTTGTATTGCAAAATGTCGGAGTAAAACGCTTTTTCGTCCCTCTCGTCATTTTCTTCAGAATCATTGCCTAGCTACATCGATCAGTTATTCAATAACAATGATACGTATGTAAGAAAACAATCCATTGATTGCGATCAAACGACGTTGATTAGATCAATTTACGTCTAGAGTTGACGATGCTTGTGCGTTTGGAAGAAACTGTACAAAGCTACTTCGCATTATTATCCGCCCTATGTAATAGATGGGTCACTCTGTTCAGAGTGAGATCCTATATAGAATAGAATCGGTGTCTGGCAATATTGTTGGTACGTATTATGATTTTAACTACGGTATTGCTCTATCGTCTTTCATGGCCATCATAAATAAGTCTCAATGGCCAGTTTTCCCACATTCGTTAGTGATACTAAAAAGTTGTCGTCTATGGCGACACTACTCACGAGATGATCAATTATAGTCCCGCAAGTTTAGAACTTTAAACGTCGCCAGAAAGAATACTGTCCGTAATGCTAAGTCTTAAAAAATGTTTGGGGCGAGTTGAAGCTTCCAAAGCGAGACTGGCCTAGCAAAGACGGTTACCTGACCCTTTTCTTTGCCTCCGACGAGGAAAACATATAGGGGCGCCGGACTCGACGATTCGACAGCCTCGTTGGCTGCTAGTTTTGCTCGCTGACGCTCTGCTCTAGAGGCGCTAACAGCTCTTCTCGAAGGCGAACTTAAAGGCAAACTCTTGGGAGGAGCGCTGCGCTTCATCTCCCGTAACTCAACCAGCTCTGGATATGTTTGGGAAATAGATCTGCCGGCTTCATCTTCGAGAAGGCTATCGGGAGGGCTATTTAATATTTTGGCGTATGAAGAATCGGAACATCCTAGATAGTTGGGGTTACAAAACCCAAATTGACCTTCTTTTAAGGATGAGGGTGGTTGTGCGGATGGCGTCGGCAACGAAGCCGGCGTCGTTGCTAATCCGGCAGTGCGAGGTCTAATCTTTTTGGGCCAATCGTCTTCCGCGAGAGGATCACCAGGACTTCGAGCACCTATGCTGGCGTAATCGGAGGTCGATTCTTCGCCTTCTTCTAGATCAGCAAAACGGACGGAAGCTGAAGTTGGAATCTTGCCGGTACACGGAGTCTTCGGTGTTTGCACAGCCTCGTATAAGTGGGACGCGTAACTCTCACCTCTGCTCGGTTGACATGCTTCATGGAGGGCAGCAAAATCCCTACAGTATACAAAAAACACCAATCATATGATCATCATGAAAGTGAATACCAGAAAAATTCTGCAGACTCAGTAGTCAAAGGAAATATAATTATACGGTATTTATTAGATTGGTCTAAAAAAATAAGTCCTTTCTCCTGAATCTGCTAAATCTACTGTACATGATCGCTGATCAAACATTCACCGTTTATCGTCATCATGCAAGTCAATCAGTCGTCTTGAATAGGGCTCCTTCCTGCCATCGAGGCTGTTTTCGCTTCCCTCGTCGCTGCTCTCGCTAGGGTCGACGAACACTAACCTAGCTGCTTCGATCGGTGTTAATACTGGCGTCGGTAAAGTGAGGACTCGGAAATTCGGCACCGATATTGGCTCTCTCGTCATACTCGAAACCTGCGGAGGCATATACGTATCGGTTGCAATGGACTTTGGTGGATCGGTCAGCCTTTGGCGTCTTCGCGCAAGGGTGGTAGAACTGCGCGATTTGACCATGCCCGTCGATGGTTCTACTACTTCTACGTCTACCTGTTGAAAAGGATAATACGAGTTTGCCTGTGTGCAAACTCTCATTGTTTAATACCGCAAAGACGTGGTCATGTGAGAACACGCCAGTCTGTAATTCGTTCGCCTAATGCGATTTCCCGTAGTTTACCTCTTGTGGACTCTCCAGTTCCATGTCGTCCTGCCCACTGAGCACCGAGTAACTGCACTTGTTAGGATGACTGAGTCTCGAGAGATTAATTTGCGAAAGTTTGGAGATCTCCTTCAGGAAACTCGGCCTTGTTGAAGGTTCGCAAGGTGACTTTGCATAATTGCCGATACCTTTAGTGATTCTTTGACTTCTCAGTCTCGGTCTCGGTCCGTCCACGCCGGGTGCTCGAATCAATAATTCGGACACAGCCAGCGCAACACTTTCTGCTCTCGGCTGCGGCTTCGGCCCGTTTATAGTCAACTTTTCCCATGTTTCCGTACCTGAAATGAACGATTTTATTAATTAGTAAAATTTTAAGTATACTGCATTTCATGTGCGACTTCACTTTGTTGAATGTTAACTGATTAAAACTGATGGATGGATCCTGTTCAATCATTCTAAAAACTTGCCAGTCTGATAGAAATTCAGTGGACATTGTATAGTTATAAACATACGAAGCTACGATAAATATAACATAAGAAGCCATAAAACTTCATACCAAAATGAAACCTCCACAGTTCGTTTGTGGGCAAACCTCCGCTCTCACCACCAAAAATTAGCATGCAGCTTGGAAGTCGGCACGCTGCGTGCCCATGCAGTGGACCTGGTGCGGGCTTATTTCTAAGGAGACTCCATGAATTCGCCTTAGTGTCCCATTTCCAACAATCGCTTCTTTCCTGCAAATCGGTCATTCCCCCGTATATGAACATGGCATCACCGTGCAAGACTGCCGAGTGCTTATGTCTAGCCGCCGGTCCATTCTCGCCAGACGACAACATATGCCATGATTCCGTTTCTAAAGAAGAATTTGTCAATTATTCTCAATGTTATTATATATGTTTTTTCTAGTTATATTTCTTCATCACTTGCAATATATAAGCTTAAAGCTATATAGGAAATCCATTACAGTCGACGAACTAGTATAACATTTCAAAAATGGGACAAAATACGATCGCCTATATTCCAAGCCATTACTGAAAATGTGTACTTTGGAGATATTGAAAAGACGATATCCCGAGAAAAGTGCGAACGTTATGTCTGAACTATATTTGAGTTTACGATCGGGTGACGTGCAGAAAGGAGCAGATAGTCTCATATCGCTTACCGAAATGTAAAGCCCATAATTCGGCCGAACTACCACGTAGATCCTGATATCCTCCATAGATCAACATTTGCCCACGATGCACCAAAGCCGTGTGACCTCGGCGACCTCTTGGAATTGCACAACCTTTCTGGGCTCTGATTTTCCGCCATGAATTTGTCTGAAAATAATCATGTTTTTTAATTAAATGTTATTCTTATATATCAATTGTCATTACGTTAAAGCGATTATCAATAATGTTAAATTTCTTTAAGTTTTCTTTAACAATATTACAATAGGGCGAGCAATTAAAAATTGCACATTCGCAGAAAACGAGGTTGAATGATGACAAGAATTCGTGGATGCAATATTCATTGCAAATGGCGGCGCCTATGCGTGTATAACGTGTGCCGTCATAGTCGTGATATTAAACACTAATAAGACTTGTAGTTGGAAAACAAGAAAATAAAAAGCAAAGTAATGCATGATATATTATTTCAAGGAGAATACACGAAAGGGTCAAGAGTTCCAAGTACAAATCATTGGATGTTTTCGAGCTGGATCATAAACAAAGAAAGCTAGATGCATTTATTCTCTCAATTCTATTAACTTGAATGATTTATGAGCCTCGTGTATTTGTAGTAAAGTCGGTTACTGTGTTGGTGTGGAAATGCAGTATATAAATCAATCGAATTCAACTTGAATATTACCTACTACGATTGACAGTGCAAATTTCTAAAAATGTAATAAAAATCATAACTTGAAAAATATTCGATGATTTCTTTTAGTGCTTCGAGGTTTCAACACCATTTTTTATGGATATAATTAATACCTTGACGGTGTAACACCAGAGCGGCGTTTCGGTACCAGCAGAAAATCCGAGTTCTCCCCCGAAGACATATAGGCAGTCTTTATAAGCAACGGCGCTATGTTCTTGAAGAGCAGGTGGTCTTTCGCCGGATGGATGCAATTCTTCCCACTTACTATCAGCTGAAAACATAGGAAATAAATAGTCGGGGGAGTCTGTAGACATTTGTCCCATAGGGGCAATGTGTCCGAGTGCGTCGTCGCTTTTCTAGAACCCTCTCCCTTTGTCAGACTTATTTCGCTATAGTGCTCCCCTCCGTGATGCATTGCGTTTTTCACCCTATATATACTTGAATTCTTAAACATCGGTCTGGATATAAATGCGGCGTTTTATTAGAGAAATCATGAGCCATGAAATTTGATGTTTACGTAAGGTGTGCGGCGCGTATCATTCGCAAAAATAAATTATATTCACATCACTGTACAGTCCATTGCGCAATTGTACACAACTTTTAAAAGATGTCAATGAATGCTAATGTGGATGTACTATGGATTTATTACCAGGAAATTCCTTTACTGAATATTTTTCGAGCTCTTTTTAGGTTAGGTTAGATTTTTAGGTTATTATTTTTTTTTCGAGTATAATAAATAAAAATTGTAAAATAAAGAATGAGAAAATAAAGTATACAATTTTGTGGTATTTCTTAAAATGTTTAGATGCGCCGACTGATAACTATATACGTTCGTTATTTTTAAATCGTTCTAGTTTCAGTAAGTATTTATAGCTTTTACAATCCAGAATGCAGTTTTCTGTATTATTAGCAAACGTGATTTTCCCAACAGCGTAAAATTTCAAAGTTCGAGAAAACTTAAAATTTAAATTTCTGTTTTCTTGAAAATATTCAATGAATTTCTATCGTAAATTTTTAATATGACAAAAAATTGTAGAATAAATAGTTTCGTCTTGTAAAACAAGAAACAAGATTTTATAACATTTATATTAAAAACAAAAGGAATAAACACGCCCAACTTCAATATTTTGTTAAGAACATTGAACTGTTTTGAGGAACGTAATAAAATTGGAGCTTGTCAGAGAAACGTGCTCGAGAACAAAGAACTTCAAGGCTCCTTTTGCAAAAGACTTTGCGACGCCTAGAAGTTGAGCTTTGTCCCGAACTCCTCGATGCAGTACACGTTTCTTGTATCAAAAACTTCACATCACTGTATACACCGCAGATAGCTGATACTGATTGAACACATCGGCGCGGAAAAATGCCAGGCCTTTGAATTAAATTGATGTTTTTTTTTTTTATATAGTAAATTTGAAATGTAAACATTAATCGTACGATGCATGTACGCATTGCAATGAAATGGGCATTCCAAAGCTTTCCTATTGAATAATCGATATACAAGCTGCATTCGCGTATTACTGCGTTCAAACCTGCTCAAACACTGAATTCTAATAACCGGAAATAATCCCTTCTGACAGTTGACTCCTGTATGTATCTTAAGTTTCGAAGAGAATATAGAGTAAATCTAAGGGTGAATAAACTCGATATACTCAGGGATAGATAAAAATTAGAAAATATGATATATAATAATGTTACATTATAATACGGTTGAAGATATTTAATCATTGGAAATCTGAATATTAAGACTATTCCATTATTGGATCCTCCATTTACTTGATTTTCAATTGAATAAAGGGTGATAAAATAAAAGATGTGCATTCCAATAATAGTTTTTTTTTTTATAAATAAAGTAATTTGTTAGTGTTCTCAAAACTTTCAAAAAGAAATAGAAACGGCGATTCACTTTACCATAGGTATAACTTATAAATAAGGTAGAATATATACTTTATTTGACTTTGATGATAACGCAATTTAATCAATTATACTGCGGAAGCAATTTTTCAATTTGCCTTGTGAAATTGTGTGAGACCTAAATCGGATTTGTATGAATTTGAAAAAAAAGTTTAAAACTATGTATGAACCACCGGAGGTTTGATAAATTGAATCAATATACTTTTAACACTTCCAAAACATGTCTGATTAATTTGTTATATAAATAATATTGTTTGTTAAAATAAAGATAAAGAAATGATGTAGGTTGATTATTATTAATGTTAAAATTTTTTATACGATTTAGTCTTACTTTGAGATCATTCGTCTCTTCTGAATACTTATTTGATATGTTTTTCATATACCAACAAAAACAATTTGGTCTTAACAGAAAATTTGTAAACAATCTTGCATATACAATTCATATTACTGTACTGTACTATAGTAAGAAAAATTAAACAATTTCATCAGTTTTATCGGTTTCATTAGAATCGAAATTTTCAAAATTACATGAAACTCATATCAGATAAAATGTAAAATAAAATACACATTTTATTAAACAATAATTTTGTCTTTGAAGAGACGGTGACTACGTTGTGGAATGTTGGAGCAAGCCATGCTAAGGGAAAATAAAATTCGCCGCCCCTGCGTCTTTATGATATCAACCAATATACATATATATACTGTTTATTGATTTGGAACCACGTACTTAATGAAAATCCATCTATTGCCAAAACATAAGTTACTAAGTATATGTATATATATAATAAAATAATTTAAAATTTAAATCAATAATCTCAAATTTATAAAATCTGAACTTACAGTTCCTCGAATGGTGCACGAATTATTAAGTTTTAATATATATTATTAGGTTGATATTTTCGTCTGAATCGTCTGTAATTAATTCTCCATGTCACAAAAAAAAAAGCAATTTGATGCTTTAATCCTCCACAGCTCATTCGCGTGATTTTTCTGTTCCCTGAGACCGAAATGTTTTTAGAATGTTTTTCAATTTCTGGCGGAATCCGAATTAAAGCATACACCTACGAAAACGCCAACAATTAAAGCTTTATAATTGACGAGAAGCTTTAGCTTTGTTCCTTCGTAACCCACCGAAATTTTAAGCTGGTTTAGGTGTATAATACATTTTTTAATTATAAAAAATGATAGTATAATGTGCGAATTTAAGGACATTGATACAGAGGAAAATTCTTGAATTTTTCAATACATTTACTTCATTTGAAAGTTGAACGAAAATATTTATCGAAAGTATCGAATTTCGAAGATCTGAGATTCCTGGGGATAACTTTAAAAGTTTTGCATAAATTGATCTATCGAACTCATGACATGGCATATTAATTACTGTCAAGCTATACTTAATTAAAAAGATTGTAAATTACTATAAAAAAAAAAATAATGGTTAAATTTCGAAAAGTATTTAAATAATAAATTACAAATTTTTTCAACGAATTTAAGTTTTAATTGAATAATTTTTGTTTATATTTCATTTTACAAAAATAAAATTATATATTTGTTTTTCAAATAATTAGTTTTAATAAATAAATAATGTGTGAAAATGTTTATTATCAAAAAAAAACCATAATAATTAATTTAATCCAACCAACAAATTTTAAGAATTCTATTCCCTGATTCGTTGCTTACCCCATTTTGGTAGCAATTACTCGTAATCTTGGTAATACTAATATTTTGCAAGTAAATCGGCTTAACTTGCATGCATACCCTTATTTCATCTTCTTTTTTTCAGAAGGAACTTTGCTTTCATGCGAGATTCTTTTCCGAGATCGTATACGTCAAATCTTAATTTCGTACACGAAATAACAAAAAAAATTGCTTTTGTTTCAAAATAATGTTTCGTACAATTTTTATCTGAATGAAATTTTCTCAATTTATAAAATCGAAATTTTTTAACGAATAAGGAAATTAATTTAACCAATTAAATTAAATTAATTATTAAATTCATAAATATAATAATAAATCATTAAAATTTGCAAGTTTTACATTGATGGTGGTAGTGATTTTTAGAGTCGTTATTAACAAATGTAATAACGAATCTTCCAATGTTGCTTTTTACTTCTTAACAAAGAAAATAAGTTTAATAAAAAAGTATAAATATGTTAATCTTCTTCTTTGATATTATTATTGGTAGCAAACTCATAAATTAATTTCAACCGAATATATATCGACGACTTTTATTCGATAACCCTAACAATTTCATTACGAGCGCAAGCAAGTGGGAAAACATCGATTTAAACGAACATGACTAACGAACGGGAAATTTAATTTGGTGCCCATGTACCTAAGCACATATTTTATCCGCGAAAGTATATATGTATGAGTCTAGAAATGGTATAAAACGAAAACAACTCAATAAATTTCACGAGCAAAATATCTGCTTTGTTCAACCAACCAAAAAATGTATTAATAATCGATACACATATAGGCATTTGTTGAATTATAACGTAAAAAACGAATGCTCTGGGAAAATTCAGGAAAACTCATCGATAAAAACCAAGTTTATATATTATATAAAAAGAATTTTTCTGTGCCTTTATCGTGGTATATATAATTTTGTTTTAATAAACTACGAATTCACGTGAAAATATTCTTATTCCTTGCAGTGAAAAATAACACACTGTTTTAGAAAAAGAAAATTCGTTATATGTTTCCAAGACTTATATTTATACTTTTTGATGACGAAACAAACGAACTTACCGAACAATGTTTTACTTGCAGAACAAACAGAGTTTTGAAAGAATTTACAATTGAGTTCGTGAAAGAAAAAATTTTCCTCCTTTTACAGTAAAAATTAGCTCGTAAATAATCGATATAATCATTATTTAGGTATAAATGTATAAACAACAAAAAATTGTTCGATCGAAGCACATTCTTGTGGATTCATTAGAAACTGAAAATGATTTTTTAATTAGAGTTTAGAATTAAAATGTAATTAATATCATGATGGGAGCGAAGGGTGGAAGAGTGCAATATTCGGAAAAATGGAATTTTTCAACCGATTATGTTCTGTATACGTATTTAAATAATCCGATTATCTTTTTTTTTTCAATAAACTTTTTTTTTCATATATACGATTATTAAAATTAATAATGTTATATTTTAAACACGACTTTTGTCAATATTTCAGTTCAATTATATCAGAATATAATTTACGTATATATTTTTTGTATTTTTATTATATTTGAAAATAGTAGCAATGATGTAGCAAAACGTTCCATAACGCATTAATTGTTTATTACTTTAAGCTCTGTAAAATTAGACAACATTATCTATCGAAAATTATAATAATAACATTAATAAAACAAATGTTTATTGACTTAATGAAAAATCAAATCGATTTAAAGAAATGCCATTTCTTTATTTTTTTAACTATTTATTTATTCCTTCATTTTTAACCCAAATACATTTGCGAAGACTCCTATAACAGCATGACAATTGAATATGAGGTAGGTGTTCCATTTCCATTTCATTTCCTCTTTATTTTTAACACAGCACTTATTTCGAAATCATTTAAAACAGGATTAAAAGAACGTTGACCCAGTGGGGTAAGCGCGTTACGAAGATCAGAAATGACAACCGACGGTTATAATCCGAAAGTACTGTATATTTGTATAGACATTGAATTCGATACACACTAAAAACAAAAGTCTCTTTGAATTTACCGTTAATGCAAGTCGTATTAAGTACCTTAATGGAAATCGTATATATATTTCATGTCTATAATAAGTTTGCATTTATAATGACAACCTAAAATCCCGTCATTTTATCAGTCGTTTAAAGCATTATTTTAATGTAATTTGGGCTTAAAGGGTTTTAAACCCAAAGCGCAATGCAAATAAAAGTTATTATTATTATTATATTATTATTATTTCGATAATGCTGGTTGAAAATGTGCTTACTGTAATCGTATTATTATTCATCCATCAACAAAAATAATGTTATTATTATATTTTAGTGAATATTATTAAAATTTATTACAATTTATAACAAAATTAATTGTTATTCGTTAATAATTTATTCCATAAATATAAATAAAATATGACATATGTATCTTTATCTTTATCTGTATATTATCTTTGACGAATATCAAGGACAATGGACAATGGTCACAGGACACAGGTCAATAAAATACTATACGAACTACCTGCGTCTGACAAAAATATTTTGCGGTGTATATATAAAACAATACATAATATTAAGGTGACAATGGTACCGGGAATTTCCCAACAAGCACTCGAGACTTTATCGATTTCCAGTCGAACCCTGTTTATCGTATTTCGACTGGACGAAATGGGATAAATGGTAGTGTCCATATCGAGTAATATCTAATAATAACTTACCGAGGCTGTATCGCCAAAGGTCCTTCAATGGCAAATTCCCGTTTCTACCCCCTAACAGGTAAACGTGGCCTGCGAGCAAAGTAGCACTGTGTTTACTCCGCGATGGCGGTGCTGGGCCGTTTTCCACCCCTGCTGCGGTCACTGAGCTCCACATTTTCTTAATCTGAGAAAAATCGTAAGATTACTATTGTGATGCGATTACATTTGGGATCGAAAACTTTTGTAACAACAGGTTGAACGACTTTTTGGATTAATTTTGATTAATTGGCGGGTCTTTGAAACCGTGTAGAATAATTTTACACATCTTTTTCTTACGACCATATTTTAATTTTTGAAAATTCATACGGATTTTTAAAAACCGTTCGCTAGATTGGATCCGCCATTTTGAATACTAAAAATCTGATATCAGATTCGTGTTCAGCGACCTTAAAAAATCCCAAGTGGCAAGTTTCAAGTGGATTTAAGCGAATTCAGGCATTTTTTTTGCAGTTTATTCACCATATTGAATCAGCCATCTTGAATTAATAATATTAGAACTACTTTAGTTTAAATCAATTTTGGTGGCAAGGGATCTCTCGTCGACGTGGAATACCCAAGAAAATTGATTGAAAGTAAGGTGTAATGTAGGCAAGCCCTCTCAAACAACGACATACGTATCCACTACAAATTGGCGATCTCAAGACGTAAACATTTTAAGCCTTTATTTTTACAGTAATACATTTTTAAAATGTTAAACAACAGTGGAAAAGTGCATTTATCATTTGTTCAATTATATCAAAAGTTTTATTCTCAGTAAAGATACGAATTAACTTTCTTCAAACAACAACACATTTTCCTTCGAATAAATCTGAGTCAAGTGAGTAGGGGTGACCCGGTGTCTTTTAATGAAGAAGAAAACAAATTTGCACGATACCATAGATCACAAATTATTGAAATGACCACGATTATTTACAAATGAATTCGACAATTGAAACTCATGTATTCATGATAAATGATTCATTTTCGTAAATATTGTGCAGCCACGCGAAGCCAAAAAAAAGTTGAAAAATTTATTTAGGAATGGAAGAATACGAAAAAAAATTGCATTTTGTTATTATTATAATTTTTTCTTAATTCTAGCATCCTCATTTATTATGTAATTAAGATTTTTGTAAATGATTAATTAAAAACCAATTTGCAATGTCAATAATAACAATAGCAATATCAATACTGTTGTATAGTAAAACGAGTATGAATGGTCATAGTGTGAATCAAATCGTAAAATTCAAAACATTTCAGAGGCAGTCCTAGAGCACGTTCGATACGAGCTCTCGAAAAATCGCGGCAGTGATTTTCAAGCGTCTTAACATTTTCATTAAAGCAACGAAAGTCCTTAACAGGTTTACCTCGGCTCGGCAAACCCTCTATCTTGTTAGTCTTAGCAACTCGTGACCCACATGCATGCACCGATTAATCACAAGTAAGCATCCACCGGCTTACCGTGATTTAAATATAACATTGGAATAATTATTACCTTGTATATTTCATGCAACATGGTTGAATGTATACGAAAGAACGCACAAACAGCAGCCACTAATTTCAGGTAATTCTGATAACCAGTCGCGTGATGTTTTAATAAAAAAGTGTTTAAGAAATAAGGTTATAAATTATACGATAAAAATTGATTAAACAAAATTAATTTCAACAAATTTAAGCTGAAAGCTACGTAAATATCCTCTATACGCTTTTCATATGCATTCTAATAGTGAAACATTGTGTTCATAATTTTTAAAGAATGAATTGAAAAATTTATCGAAATTGGCATCAATATTCATAAATGGAATTCTTTCTGGGTTAAAAGTGTATTTAATTCAATAAGAGTTTACAATAAATCCATCGAATAATGTTTTTATAAAATGTACTTCATGATCTGTACATTTATGCTCAAAATCAGTGCTTAAAATCTTTGATATAATAAACTGAAAATGCGATGTATTTACGATGCATTCATTTTGAAATATGTGTTGATCAAATTTTTTTATAACAATAATAGTATTAACATTAATTAATGTCGATGGCCAATTCCTTATAAATCATATAATTATTAGATCTGTCCTTAATTACAAAAAATATATATATATAGTTAGAAATTCAACAAGTTTATCTTGCATGAGATTCATTTTTGCATTTAATAATTTGACTTTAATTCTTTATTATTTTTTATTTTATCTATTGAAATAAATTTGGCTCGCCCATCGTTGAATTTTGAATAGAGAATAAAAATAATTGTAGGTACTTTGTAGTGTTATCCGCTGATTTTTAACAATAAGTAAAGTAAAAATCAATAAACTGCAGAAATAGTAGGAATAATAAGTAAAGATTTCTTACGATTTTGTTATATATATATACAAACACAGATAATGATAAATGAATTCTTTATTAAACTGTAATTGTACTGTTTAAAGTCTGGAAAGTCAGAAACTGCACAAGCTTATCGTAATTCATGTCGTAGGTCAAGGCATTTCTTCAACAACAAGGAATGTAGTAATGGCAATGTATCTTTAAAACGCTATTCTATTTCTGAATAATTTGTAGGTGTTCATATTTTTACTTCTCATCTTAACTCAATGTGTTAAAATGAATTCACAAAAAAAAGAACATATAAAATACTAATATGTATAAAACGTAAAAAATGAAAACAAAACATACAAAACCTACAAAAAAGTAAATTATGCACAGAAATGTATATTACTAAAATAACGATAGTTTTTGTTTAGCTATTTATATTTTCGTATAACTGTCATTCTTAGACCGGGTATTGAATTCATAAAAAAAATGTACATCTAAAACGTAAATAACAACGTAAAACATGAAACAAAATACATACAAAAATTTTTAAAACGTCAAAAACGTAAAGAATGTAAAAAAATGGCAAAAATGGCCAAATGGCAAAAATGGCCAAATGGCAAAAATGGCCAAATGGCAAAAATATCAGAAACCTCAAGAATGTCATTCAAGTCGTTCAAATGTCAGAAATGTCCGAAACAACAAAACTATCAGAAATCTCAGAATTGTCAGGAATATCAGAAATGTCAAAAATGTCAGAAATGTCAAAAATGTCAGAACTGTCAGAAATGTCAAAAATGTCAAAAATGTCAGAAATGTCAAAAATGTCAAAAATGTCAGAAATGTCAAAAATGTGAGAACTGTCAGAAATGTCAAAAATGTCACAAATGTCAGAAACAACAAAACTGTCAGAAATGTATAACAAATATCAAAAATGTCAGAACTGTCAGAAATGTCAAAAATGTCAAAAATCTCATAAACGACAAAACTGTCAGAAATGTCACAATAAATGTCAGAAATATCAAAAATGTCAGAAATGTCAGAAATGTCAGAAATGTCAAAAATATCAGACATGTCAAAAATGTTAGAAATGTCAAATATCTCAGAAACATCAAAAATGTCAGAAATGTCAGAACTGTAGTCAGAAATGTCAAAAATGTCTGAAATGTCAGAAACATCAAAAATGTCAGAAACAACAAAACTATCAGAAATGTCACAAATGTCACAAATGTCAGAAATGTCAGAAACAACAAAACTATCAGAAATGTCACAAATATCAAAATGTCAGAACTGTCAGAAATGTCATTCAAGTCGTTCAAATGTCAGAAATGTCCGAAACAACAAAACTATCAGAAATCTCAGAATTGTCAGGAATATCAGAAATGTCAAAACTGTCAGAAATGTCAGAAATGTCAAAAGTGTCAGAAATGTCAAAATTGTCAGGAATGTCAGAAATGTCAGAAACAACAAAACTATCAAAAATGTCAAAAATGTCAGAAACGTTAAAAATGTCAGAAGTATCAAAAATGTCAGAAATGTCAGAATTGTCAAAAATGTCACAAATGTCAGAAATGTCGAAACGTAAATAATTTCAAAAATGTCAGAAATCGAAAAAAATGGATTAATTATTAAAAAACTAAAAAATTTGTAAATATAATAAATTTAAAAAAAAGTGTAAAATTTAAATAATGTATAAAAATATAAAAAATAAAATAATGTAAAACATTAATAACTAAAATAAACACTATACATGTTCATCTTATTTTTTACCCATTTGTGGATTTGCACTCACGGGTATATTACGAATTCACTCTTCGACTTTTCGTAAAATTCTAAATCCTTAAAAAACATAAATAAAGATATATATTGCTAAAATCAATCAAATGAATAAACCTTAAACATAAAAAACAATAAACAATAAACATAAACTATATAAGGGCTTCGCCACCAATGCCTTCGTCCACCGACCCCCGCTCGCTTCGCTCGATTGTCCCGGTTCGGCCCTTCGGGCCTCAATAACTTTATACTCTTCGCGACAGCGGCCTTCGGCCGCAACCGCTCAGCACATCATTCATTACACGTATATAAATTAAAGTTAAATTAAAATCCAATTAAAGTTTGATCTGCAATATAAGTTGCAAAATGTAACTAAATCATGTTTGATATTAACGTTCATTAATTACTATTGAACATGGTCTACAATCATCATCATCACATATGATCCTTCATCATCCGACAAATAATCATTAATTGAAAATAATTGAAAATAAATATTTTCAAAACTTCTCCTCATGCCACAGGTTGGACCGAAGTATTCAAATTCGCGCACACACGCACACTTATTCACACACTGATTCAGATCTCGGTTCCCCTACTACTCGATGGATATATTCCAAAAACTAATCAATTCTAAGTTAGGTCAGGGCATACCCAAAATCAATTTGTGAAAGCATTTCTGTTGATTCGTTCGTGAGCAACGCATATGTCAGAACAAGATTCCGAATTTTTGTATTTTATTTTTTTAGAAAATCTCAACTTGTAAATGGTCAATGAAAAAAAAAATTTTTTTATTATATGCGGTATCCTTTTTCGCGAACTTTGAATGCTTGTCCAATTTATTCGGCACTAAAATGCGAGAGATATGCCAAGTTTTCCTAAAATCTAAATTTTTATTTTGGATCTTCCCCCACCATATTTGCACGGATATATCCCAAAATCTAATCAGTTCTAAGTTGAGCCAAAATACAACTTTTCATCGAACGCAGTTTTGATACCTATTTTCGTTTAGGCGCTATGTTGCGTATGTACAAGATCCCGGAAATTTTTTATTGCATTTTTGGACTCGGTATGATCTGAAACGTCGACATTTCATGAAAATAGTAGAGGGGTCCATTTTTTTTTTCGGATGACCAAATTCAATACTTCGATCCAACCTCTGGTATGGGTCGAAGTAATTTGCAAATAAATTGTTCATTTGAACAAAACTTGCCTGTTTTATGGTAATTCAAATATTCGATTTTGAAGTCTTGAAAAAAAATCAAGTTCTGACCTACAATAGATACGCCCGTGTTTAATAGTACCTTAAGAGTACATTGATACGCCCTTAATATGTACTTAAAATAAATTTGAACTAAGCACCAATTTGCAGTTATTCTAGAATCGTCCACGCGAGCTGGTTTACATAAATTAAATTTCCAGGTCTCACGTGAAAATGCGATGGATAGGGTGTATATATATGCCCTTGTGAAGAAACCAGACCGACGGGCGACATTGAATGCAAACTTACTTTACTCCTTTAACTAACTAGAATGAACAGGCATACAATAAATAATTTAACAAAGAATCCAATTTACATATATATAAATTTTAATTTATTTTAATAGGGTACATATATGCCTGAAGAAAGAAAGACACAAGAACAAACGATCTCAGTACGCAGAGTTGAAAAAGGCGATCAACCTTCGTCTAAAATAAGGAATTTAAAACAAAAATCATAAAAAAGTACGAAGATACGAGGGACAAATTAAAAAAAAATTGTTTAATTAAAATGAAACTTGAGATCCAAAATTTTGGAGTCCAATTCTGAATTTGAAATCATTGCCAAAATACAATGGATTCAATGTCCTAGCCGTAATAAAGTTTCGTATTTAGTGACACCAAATACCAACATTAATATTATGTCAGTACTATTTTGTCAGTTTTTCATATTGTACTACAATAATAGAAATACGAAAGAAAATTTTACATTGCATTTTTTAAAAGCCCTCATTCACGTTTTATTTATTTTAGTACAATTCTAGCAACGTCCTATTCAATTGTTGTTTCAGTTTTATATGTTGCTGTATTGGTAATAACGTTATTTCATGAACTACTTGATCATTTGTCCTTATAACAAATAAACCTTAAAACAACAATTGTATAAAACAATGCAATAATTGTACTCTATTTATTTCCGGAATTTTATATTTACACTATGCAGCATTTTTCCACAACATTGAATATCTACTGAATTCTACATCGTTTACGAGTATCGCCACACTGAATGCGCGATGCCTAGCGGACAATTTTCACACTATACACTTCATCGCTGGCAGTAACAAGTTGGGAATCATAAACAGCAACGTTTTTTTAATCACAAATTATTAAAGAGAATTAGTTATTATTCATAATAAATATTAACCTTTATTTCAAGATTGTATTCTTTAAATTTCCAAAATTCATTCAATCCAAATTACCCTTTTAATTTCCGAAAGTTTCTCTTGGTTTATTGCTTTTTAACTTTTAATGAAATGTAAAATAAATATCCCAATTAGTATTCATACCCCCTGCTACATAACACTAACAAAAAACCTAACTAAAAAAAATGTATAAAAAAAGGATACGTGTTAGAGAAAATAACGTATCGATAAAATTTCAAATTATCTCGTCTGATATACTCAACTATTTAAAGAAAAAAAGTTTCAAGAAAATTGATAAATAAAACAATGTGCGCCATTTCGAATTTCGAAAACTTGATTTAAAAAAACTGTTTTTTCTTTTGAAGCGCGACATGATAGTGAATTTTGACACCAGGGACGTCATTTTTTCAGATTCATAGTGTGAATATGAAATATACGGTATCGAATACAATTTATTTTTATGAGAAAATAGTTACTGCTCATTCCCTAGTAGAAATTTGTTTCTAAATATCCGGGCGCAAGCTGGGCCCTGACTCACGCCTTGATAGATATGCGGGCGCGAGTCAGGGCCAAGCTTGCGCCCGGATATTTACAAACTGATTTCTACTAGGGTTGCAATAAAATAATTCATTAACATTAAAAATGAAAAATTCATCATTAAACCGCTAGGCGTCGCAAATTCGATAATGCAATATTCGTAAACGATCAAGTTTGTTACGAACGATTGATAAAAACAAAAGTAAAAAAGTTTGTGTCTGCACTAAAGTACAAAAGATAAACATGATGATTGAAAAAATAACCAAACATTTCATCATGGAAAAAAAAATATAATCTCGGCCCAAATGAAGATCGCCCGAACTATATAAGTGCAGACGGCTATGCTCTTTATACTGACAGAACATATACACTCCGGATGATTGTACAAAACAAAAACAGTGACAAATAAAGCTTGAATGAAGTCTTCCAAAACATGAAAGAAAGTGCACGAAACAATTTCCAAAAATGAGCAGAAAAGCATCCAAAATAGATTCCCGACACAGTGGATCCTTTGTGTGTCTTTATGCTACGATACATTCGTAACTATGCCAAGAGTATACCTGATACGTTCATAGTATCGCATTCCCGCTTGAACACATGTGCGTCATCAACGTCATCTCGAGCAGTCTTCCAATAGGCGCGTGCATTGCAAAACTCAAAGAACACGAGTCGACTTACCCCAGAAACGCAGAAAACAACCCACCCAGACAAAAACAAAAAAAAAAAAAAAATTAAACAAAAAAAAAAAAAAAAAAAAAAAACAACAATTTTTCGATTTCACGTTATTTTCCCTTTCTCATGCAATCTCGGTTAGGAGCCCACCTTTGGTCTATATTCATCCACCTATAGGAGCTGCTACGTCGTTGCCGGAATGGACGTCCCCATCGGCGCCACCGTCAATAAGACCGGCCCCCTTCACTAGACACTGTCACGAGTAGACTCGATTGTTTTGGTTTCGATTTATTTATTTTTTGTTGTTGTTGTTGGCACGTCACCGAATGAGAAAACGTCACCGGGTCTATGGTTCGTGGCACTCGGATACTGCTGGCGACTCGAGACTCCGGGTCAACAGAGCGTGCACCCACGGCCGCCATCGGGGCCTCGACGCAGGCGCTCTCTGTCCATTTAATACGGGTCCCTCCCTCGCTCCCCCGGAAGTGCCCGAACAACCCCTCGGTTGGCACTCGGAAAACTGGCTAAAGCGAGGCAAAATAAGCGAAATGCTACTCGCAGATGGTCGTCCCCGACACCGGCAACGCTGTCGATCCACGACGAGGGACTATAATTGCCGACGACGAGCACGAAACCACTAGTGAATCGCCTACATTTCGCAGTCGTAAATTATGCAAAGCTTGCGACACTCATACTAAAGCGTTGCGGCCTAACTCTTTGGAGTGATGCTGTCACTATAAACCGTCACTACTTTCGATCGTTACAACGACGCTATCGCTTTTGCGGTGAATTGTCTCTTAAATGACGACCCCGCATAACGTAAACGCACTTCCCTTTATTGCAGCATATAATGAATTTATATATACGAATCGTGTGTTTGCGCACTGAATGGGCGAAACCTGTTCTTGCAAGTAACTCTCTTTCCCGACTATTAGCACTGGTAATGGGGCTATTAAGACGACTGATTCATCAATTGACATTACACAGCTTCGGACATTGGTATAAGATGGCTCATTGAATCGAATTTGTAAAGACAATCAGAACTTTTTCCATTGACTCCACGTTTTTTGGCAGGAATTTGTGACGAAAAAATAAAATAATGGAACTCATATCATATACTCCTCTAACTTTCACTCCATGAAATGAATTAGAAAAAATGATGTAGTACATTGGAATATTTCTAAAAGTCATAAATATCGTAGCAAAAACGAATGTGCTATCAGGTAGGGGTATTCCGAAAAAAAAAATGGCGGACACAAAATGTCGATAAAAATGAATTTTTGTTTGTGGTTTAGTGGCACTGCGTACAAAGGACCAAAACTTCATATATTTTTGCAAAAGTTAGTATCCACGGGTTTGTTTGAGGTCGCTGATCTCGAATCTGATGTCAGTTTTTACAAAATTCAAAATGGCGGATCAAATGTGCTGGACGAAATTGTTATACATTAATCGGATTCACTCAAAACTTTTTTTGGGCCGTATTAGGTCCGCCATTTTGAATTTTTAAAAACTGACTCCAAATTCGTGACCAGCGACCGGAAAAACTCTTGGATACTTGATGGATTGGTTTAATGAGAATTCATTAAGTTTCGTGATTTTGTACGCATGGGTAAATGAAAATTCACTTTGGTAGTAAATTCATTTTTAATATGACGTTTATCACTTTGGATATTTTATAATGTTACTACCCATAATAAATTTTGTTGACAAAAATTTGTACGTTTGGTCCTTAAAAGGTTAGAGAGTGAAAATTTACTCTTATAAAAGAGTGGTTTAATGTCCAGTCTTTGTAGAGTGAAATTTTATTCTATAAGAAATGTGTACAGCATGGTATAATATAACATCTTTGATAACTTCAATATAATATAAACCATGTTATATATGATAAAATATAATATTATTCATAATGGAAGTCAATCTGATTTTCGAAATTCAAAATGGTGGAGAATTATTATATATAAATGAATAAGATGTATTGCGGCGTGAATTTTTAGAGTTCATATTCAAATAGTGGAAAAAAAATGCTTCAATCTAATGCATTGACGTAGTAGTTTTTAAAAAATTAACAATTATCAACAAATTATCTTGTCAAAAATGTCTGATGAAAAACGAAACGTATAAAACGCGACAGGAGATCACATTAAATATATATATATATATATATCAATGAAAAGATGATTATCACGAGCAATAGGTTTGATACTTGTAATAACGACAATTCTAATGGATTATTCCTTTGTCAAGAATTTACGCGTACGACTGAACGGACTCAAATAGTCGTTTTAATTCCGAGTCGTGATTGATTGACGTAGTTCAATCGCATTTAGCGACGACTTAAGAAGGATAAGTATTTTATCGTATATGTTTCAATACTCACGAACTTCTCGCCCTCTTTCCTTTCCCTCTTTTTCTCTCATTGTATCTATCTCTTCCTCTCCCTTCTTCACTCTCTCTCTCTCTCTCTCTCTTCCTCTTTCATTGTCTCTCATTCATTCTTTGTGTGCGTGTATATATGGTACGCTTGAGTATTTCGTATCAATTTCGACATTACATATTAGTGTCATTCATAAACAATATACGTGTTATAATATTTTTAGTAAATATTTATGAAAATAAAATTAAGTTTGTTTCACTGTTTTAAAAAGCCAATAATTGACTTTTTAATATATCTCGGATCAAAATTAAAAGAGATTTTGTTTATATGGTTGTAAAATGAAATAAAATGTAAATTAGTAGCTTTTGTTTCTGATTTTTTTTATTAATTTCATGTCCATTTTAGCTAAGATGATTTGATATCAATTTTAGTTAATGTAAAGTTTCAGTTGATGAACTCTTGAATTAAGCGAGAGAATTGACTGAAAGTAAGGTGAAATGTAAACAAGCCCTCTTAAACAAGGACAGACTTATACACTATATACATTTGAGATTTTAAGACTTAATCATGTACACTTTAAGAGGCTTTAAAAAGATACATTTTTAAGATATTTTTTTTCCATTAATTAATTTATAATTTAATTAACGGGAAAATATCATATTTTTCCTTATAAACTCCATTTAACTTCCACTAAAAAAAAGGGTAATGGTGTTAATGTTGTTAATGATTAAAGTCATTAATTTTACATTTATCAGTATTTTATGTCAATTCGTGTCAGATTTCCCAATACAGTTTTACTAACAAAAAAAAGGAATGAATAAATCACAAAAATTAGCTTTGAATCATAAAATCCTATAAAGCAGTTCTCGAGTCCCTTGGAGGTCCTCTCCCTTCATTAGAGCACACTTGAAAGATCCATCAGCATTTTGGGCCAGATTTAAGGAGAGTCCTCCGAAATACCATCGGGTAACTACTGATTGATAAAATCCGGTAACCGTTCCAAGTTTTCGATATTCACTAAGAGCTCCTTCTAATTAATGAACGGAACGACGTGGAATTGAATTACCTCGGTATTGCCTGGCGGTGACGACGAAATGATTCTTAGATCGAAGATTTACGAAGGGGAACAACGCGCAGGGGTCTCTCCGAGTGATTCCTCGCCAGGAGAGGAATGCTCCATAGAGAAGTGCGCATGCCCAACGGACAATTGTGTGTGTGTGTATGTGTGTGTGTGTATTTGGGTGCGTTGCCAAGCCAACGGGATGTTGGCTCTTGGGGATCAGTGCGAAGGGAAGCAGCAGCCACCAGTAGCATCCAACACATCGCCAGCAATCGCGTGTGCAGATATGCGTATTGATTGCTCTCATCCCTGTTTCGCGAGACGCACAACCCCCGACCCCTTGTCCCATAACCCCCAGACCCTCCCCCCAACCAAGTCGTACTTTTTCCGCTTTCGCAATCCAGCGATCGCAATGGAATTGCGAGAGAGATGACGGTCAGCATTCCGCTCGAAACAAAGGCGAGAATATAACGACTTAGGTGTCGCTTCAGGGCGGAACAAATTATCGAGGCTCATTTTGCAACGAGTCAGTTTCTAGCGCAGACACGGAACGTTATCGTAACTATATATTGTTGAACGTCACTGACCGGACCGGGAGATTTCTAAATTTAAATTACTATATATACAAGATGATAAGATTGAGTCGTTTGTCGTCGCTCTACGGTATCATTTACTATATATTGATCACCCCTGGTTTGTTATCACATTAAATGTTTCCTATAATCATATGATCCATTTTATTTGGAATATATATGTATATTTATATGTGTACATGTGTGTGTATGTCTGTGTGTATGCTGTGTATAAATGTATATATATATATGACGATTCACAATAGCATACGAGTGAAAGACGACAATGTGCTACCAAATGAATATATAAGGTTATTCCAAAAAAAAAAAAAATGTAACGATTTAGTCATTTTTAGTATATCTTAACCCACTTTCTGCCGTATCAGTCTTAAAATTCACTGTCTGTCCTATCAATGTAGATATCGGTTCGTTTGTATTTCGTAAACAATATTTCGTTTTATACATACCCATATAGTCAATCACAATGTAATAGTTGCGTAACATTAATGTAACGTTTATGTAACATTTATGTAACATTTATGTAACATTTATGTAACATTTATCTAAGACAAATTCGTGATACCTGTTAATAATAAGACATAATTGTTGTGTTTGTTGGGTATCATTCTGTGATAGAAAGTTGAATCTAAAATCGTCATGCCATATCTTACTTCTCTTGCGAGCGCAAGAGTCACATGTGTCGCCCTCCATCCAGGGAGTGAAGTACTAAGCGGGATAAGATCGCACTTTCTTTTTGTTACAATTTAGTGATTGTAAGATACGTATTCGAAGTATTTAGACACACCGTTATGTTATCCAATCGTTGTTTATAACATCATTTCGTAAAATTATGTTACACTAGGAAACTAAATGGGTTAGAATTGTTTTTAACAATGTCGCCTATTACGCTTAAACTTATTAGAGATTGTCGGTTTTTGCACTTTCTACATTTCTTTAAGTGATAATTGAGCAACTCATTTTAAAAAAGGTGCATTTTCATTCTTTAAATTAAGAGTTAATTTTAATAGAATAATTATTTTAATACAGTTAATTTTTTAGAGCTCATCTGACAACTGTCACTTTATACTAAGAGGTTGCTTGCAGGCAAGTACAAAATACAGGAACATCACAATACATTTACAGATCCAATACTATTAATATAATGTAATAATCATATTATATTATTATATCACGTTACTATTATTTATATATTTATTTATATATTTATTATTTTTTTTTTTTTTTTGTCAAAATAAAAACAAATAATAATTCGTACGACGTGACAGGATTTAAGTATCTAGAGATGGAAATCCGTCGTAGGTGTTTCTTTTCTTTTTTCATGCAACACGGTATTGCAACTGTGCTACACGGGTTTTAAAAATGATAATTTTTACCCTACATTCGACGTTAACGACCCTTAAGGCCTCAGGCATCATTGAAGCGTGTAACTGGGATAAGTACACACGGCACAGGTATTAAAGGGTTGGACCCTTGCGAAAATTTTCAGGCGCTCCGGTATAAAACGAGATTATACGCTTGTATAAAAACAGGAATTTGCATATGAATAAAAACTTTTTTATTTTTTTTTATTTTCATTTTAACATTTTTCAACAGATATCGAAATTGAAATTCGAGCAATAATGAAAATTCATTAATTTAATGCCAACTATTATATTATTTTAAATCTTGAAATATGCAATAGATGCATTTGATATTATAATTAAGTTTTTAAAGTAATAATAATAACAACTAAAATAATAATAATAATAATAATAATAATAATAATAATGAAATTAAATAATTAAAATAAAATAAAAATTGTCAATTAAAGAATGTAATTCCAACTTTCGACCTATCAGTGCGTCCTCCTCAGAGACATATTGTATCAAGCACTGTACATTACAGTCTGTATAGTGGAACTTTCGTAATAAATTTTGTTGCTTACAGATTTAACTGTACAGTACTCGTCGCAATGTCCCTGAGGAGGACCCAATGAAAGGTCGACACATTGAACTTAAATTGCTACATTTACAACTTAAACTATAATAAGGTCTTGTTTATAAAATAACTTTATAAAATATAATTTCTTGATGCTTTATAAGACCTTTAACATTTAATAAATCATATTTAACATTCGGAATATTTATTATACTATTTCTATACTATATTATACTGTAACATATATATAAAATATACAAATTTTACAAATTATACACAATTGTTACAAAAAACTAGGGGCAGTTTTTATCAATTGCTAATTTCATTTCGACATTTTTTTAATTAAAATCTTTAAATTTTTCTCACTTTTACTTAATATCAAACTATCTTTATTGACATTTAATTTTGCATAAAATCTTTTTCTATTCTTACATTTCGTGAATTTATATCGTTTTTAGAAAACGATAGCAACTTAATTTAAAAGCTTATAAATAAACGATG